>OMNN01017125.1:1657-44545 GCA_900302755.1 Chromis chromis
ACTATTTGAGCACATTTTTTTGCACATTGAAATTAGAGGCTGTGTTTGAATGGGATGAACTACTAAAGCCTGAAATTCCCACTGTTGAATAATTTTGTTTCATTTTATCCTTAATAGTTCCTGAAATATTTTCGTTCAAGCATAGCTTAAAATTGTAATCTGCGAAAATAAAACTGCTAAAGGTGAGTCAAGGGGCAGTTTTAAAAATAAGTTATCTCCGAAAGTGCTTGATATATCGATTTAAAACTTCACAGACACTATTTTAAATATCCACAGTTTATGATTAAAAAGTTTCAGGGGAATCGGAGGTGGTTGAGCAGAAGGCCGCTGATAATGTGAGATTGAACAACCCTGCTATGAGAGCCCTTCAGTGTTGGTGATGGAGGACAAAATCCACAATTCTTGTTCTGTGCAAAATGCATTAAGTCCAGATAAACCTAATATTAACAAGACAAAAGGATGTCAATTCCTACTTGCTATTCATTCCTGCTGCCTGCAAACATTTTAGTATTGATGTGTCAGCGTGTCCATCCAACACTATGATCAAGAAATTAACAAAAACTGCCGACAGCTAGATTATTTGGACATTTAAAGAACATTTCAGCCTTTACAGGCACCAGTTAGAGCGAAATATCTGTAGTCTTGTATTTGCATATAAAGGGCCTATTTAAGAGGTTATGCAAATCCCTAAACAAAATAAAGTAGATGCCCATTACAGTCCGTTACTGGAAGATTTCTGTTGCTTTTCTTCTAGATCTTGGAGAGGATGCAAGACATTTTCCACGATAGACATCAGTTTGCGCAGCATCTTTCCTCTCCAAACTGTTGACAGCTCCAAAGTAGGTCCAGCACAGACCCTGTGTTTGTGATCAGCGTATTCAGTTTGTTTGCATCACCAGCTCTGATGTTTATGCCCGCCAGATTTCAGCAATATTGCACTCGCAACAACAAGAGTGGTAAAAAAAAGATTTGCAGTGTCTTGGTGAACATATTAAAGGACCTAAGCATCCTCAAAAAAATACAGACTGCCTTGGCCCCTAGTTGCCTAGGCAACGCAGCATTGTCCTTCCAGTGTGTTGTCGAGGTAGACCTCTAAGTTATTTGTATCCCTCAAATTATAGTTTTATGGAAAGAAAGTCCGCTCAGCCTCAGAGTAACTGTGATCCGCGTGTGCACCACAGTATTGTTTTTGTGTGTGTTAGAATGGTAATCTAGTCTTGATAACAGGGCTGTTTTTTAGCTTTTTGGTGGACCTATGCAAAATCTAGTTTGGCTTCCTCCCATTCATGCACTCATGATTACACACCAAATCTGCATCATATTCCATGTACATAAAAATGAGACCAAATGCTACTTTTTGCACATGAAAATGTATTTTAATTTAAGGAAATTGGCTGCATAATTAACATCAGAATCAAAATAAACATGCCATTTATAAAACGTTAACCAATAAAATACCATATCTATGCAATTATATGTGGAACAATGATACCGTCGCCCTTCCTCCACCAAGCTCCGTCTGAATATCCGAGGCGCTAACACCCTTCAGCTCGACAACATGCCTGATGCTGTGAAAAGGGGGGAGGGGGCGAGAAAGCTCTCCAATTAATGTTGAGGAGACACTGCACAGAGAATGTAGTAGCATCACGCTCTAACCAGCAGGAACAACTCGCCGTTACCCTCAAAGTATATACAGTATACACACAACAGACTTATGTTTGAAAAGCAGATGGGGCCTGCAGTGTAAAAGAATTAACGCTTTTAACCGTTTTTTACTGGTCATTTTTTTGAAAAACTGTTATTTTACAGACTGTTTTTGTTAAATTACAGATAACTACATGTTAATCTAACAAAAAAACACAACCGTAAATAATGTCCATTAAAAATCAGTGCTCTCATTTTTACTGTATTTGACTTAGCACAAAATCTAATTATCTTACAGGTATTTACCATTATTTAAAAGAAAAATTATGTATATGAAGGATTAATAAAATTGTTGTTAAATCTAAGATATTTTCTAGTAAAATCACTGAAAAAAATATTAATTTACATATTGATTGTACATGAAAAACTGTACATGACGTCCACATCAAAAATCTGTATTTTTAGAAATAGTTATTCATTCTTTTTACAAGATGTGACCATAAAATGACGCTATATTACTGTATTAAAATCAGCTAAAAATATTAGAATTTTACAGATGATTGCTGTTATTTTCACTGTTTTATTTATTTATTGAACATTACATTAGTCTACAATTTTAAAACATATTTTTTTGGTGCCCTTGCTGCCAGATTTAAAAAAAAAAAGCACTTACCTGCACTTCCACACATACTGTAGCAGGAACTGACTCTCCCTTATACTACAATTGATTTGTGTAAACATAAGGAACAGAAAGATTAGAAAGGCCAAGCTGGAATGAGAAGTGTGAATATTTTTCCATGTCTTTTACTTTTTTGGCCACACAGTAAACTTGATGTGAGGTCAATGCTTTTGTTTGACCTTTCAATGTATCCTAGGTTTTCTCTCTTCTGTCCTTCTAGAAGACAGATTTTATTTATAATATTTTGTCTTCCATTGCTTTATTAATCCTTTGCTTTATTAATGTTTACTTCTCGACTGTTCACCTCCATTGTTATCTCAGTGTGTTCTTTCTTTTCTTGCTCTAAAAAGTCTCTTGTTCAGCCTGACTAGCAGCAGCAGTCTTAGAGAAACTGGGCAGCTTCCATCTCAGTTATGCACGAGCAGCAGTTGGAAGCAAAACAACAGGCTGCTCTCGAGCCAGGAGTTCTGTTCTACCTCTAATAATGAGCTTATGTGGATTTGGCTGGTTACACTCCTCCTGGAGATGAATAAGAGTCTATTGATAAACAGACACATACAGATAGATACAGGCACGGTTGGAGCCAAGATGGAGGAGCGGCTGCTGGCCATTACTGCTGTGTTGGAGTGGGTCTCTGGACAACAGGCTATCTCCGGCTGACACAAGGAGGGGCCAAAATGGCAGGGGATCCCCATTTCTATTCTGTGATAGACAGAAACATTCAGATTCTTTTGAATGGACTCCAGTAGCATTTTCTTCACTCAATAGTGTCTCTATTGTTCACTGAAACCAATCTCCCAGCTGAAAAAAACATCACTTTAATCATGACTCCAGTGCCAGATGGAGCGAGGGGAAATCACTTTAGAAATAAAAAAGGAGGACACTATCTGCATAGAAAATAATATCTGTCTTGTCATCTCCCTCCCCGCAAGTCTCTATGGTGGTTTGGCTAAATGGACTTTTAATGATCCCATTACACGACGTGGGCTTTTCCTTGAAATATGCAACTATGACAAGTCCTTGTCCAAACGATGCACAGCTGGCAACCTCACTCACTTAAAGTCCAGGCAAGCAGTTTAGTAAATATTATCACAGAGTTGTTGGTGTATATGGTGCTTTTAGGTGCTCATTCTCTCTCATATAGAACTGACTGGGGGTGATGGAAAATATGATGAAAGCTCCGGTGCATTTGATACAATAAAGATTTAAACGAGCTGCCTAATTACTCCTGTTGTATAAGTCTGTTACCTGGTCTTTGCCCTCTGTAGCTGAAAGAAAATGTGTGCTGCTGGCAGCTCTGTAAAACCTTTTCTCCTCATTTTATAGGAATGAAATAGCCAAATTCAGTCCATCCCTATTCATACTCTTTTCTAAAGCAATCCGTGTCGGGGTTGAGTAATGTTTTTTATCTAACTTTATAGGCCTGCCTGCCTGGTAGACAGGAACAAGAAAGAGAGCAGGAAGACGGAGAATTGAAAGCTTTAGTGTCTTCTATTCATGTTTTATACCGGCTTCGTTGTTTAACCTAATACAGTGCCGGCAGTGACATCTATTTTTACCTCCTGCTTTCCATTAATTTTGTAAGGTTTGTTGGTATTCACAGGGTGCCTTACATATACCGGTGTGTAAGGGTGCTTCTTGCAATTGATTTTGGATTCCACTATATAGTTTTCATCATAATAAAAACTATATTCACATCCATACTTTACAATTTAATGTCATTAAAGTATTTGCAGAATTAAAACAAGCATGATTACAAATAACTAGACATCAGGATTTATCTTACAGCTGTAGAGGCATGAAAACTTTGCCTAAGATATTCTTGCATCCTTCGTCCTCGTCTCTCTGCTCTTTTGACATTTTCTGTAGTGACAGGAATGCAAATGTTGTTTTAGCACAGTGTGTTCACTGGAATGTAAACAAGCTTATTCAAATGTATATGACACATCTTCAATGTCAGTGTCTCACCTCCCAGTTATGTCTGTTCCCGCGTACAGAAATGTCTTAAATACAAAATTAATTTACACTTGCATTTTATCTCATGGACAAAGGTCAAGGGGAGGCAGAGAATGGTCTCATGTTTTACAACGAGGGGGAATCCCGGCTGAAGTTATGGCCCGGGCTCTTTACGATCTAATAACCGCCTATAGGATGGCGACATTTAAAGGCTGATGAAGTGTTGAGCGTAGTGTGCTAATGATGCTTCCCTGCCATTTATAAAATGCACGGAGTTAACATGCTCACTGCCCAACTGGGAAACCTTTTGTACTTACACTCACAATTATACAATTCAACAACGGTAAGGGTAACTGTAAAATGACTATTCCATTAGCAAGGCAGTTATGTCAAGAAAACACTATCAATTATAATGCACTCTCAAACTGTATTCTGTTGGCTTCAGGGGAGTAATTACAGCCCAGTAATGTTTCCCTGATCCAATCAGCAGGAGGAGAAATACTAACATAATGGATCTGATCTCCTCTGTAAAAATATTGGCTGAATTTTTCACAAGTCGAGCCAAATCAATGCTGCGCACGGCCCCATGCGTATTCAGCTGCCATATCGAAACTGAAATGACACCAATTATGCCAATACAATCAGCGCTGAGTGCTGTTCTAGTTTCTTTGCAGCCACGTCGCTGCTCGTGAGAGTCGGAAACACTGGCCAGCGAAGACAAATCTTGCTAAAGCCGCCTTTTCAATGCCCCAGGCTTTTCAACGGTGTGGAAGTGGATTAAAAGGCACTTTTTTTTTTTCCTTTTGCTAAAGATGAAGTACACTCGTAGTGTTCGGCTGTTTGGGAGAGTTTTAATCTAGTGGAAAAGACCCTTGCAAATACCAAACACAAATAGGCACGCCCACACAGGGTACACATTCACTCCAGGAGCGCATACACACACATACACACACCACACAAAGTAGTTAATGACACAGCTCAGTGGAGTGAAACCTTACAGCGGTGGTTATTTACCAAAGGCATTGTGCTTGCTAAATAGCTGAAAAGGCAGCTGCATATCTAACAGGAGTGGCATAAAACACAGATGCAGAATGCACAAGCACAACAATATACAGACTTTTTTTGATACCATCTGTAATTTTATTTGTCATTATCTTACAAGCATAAAAATAACATGTCATTGTTTTATTCTGAGGGACAAAATATATTCTTTCGCAGCCTCTGCCTCCATTATACAGGGCTGCAGTGACGAAAAGGGAGCCTTATTTTGAAGGGAGAACCTATACTTAAACCTTGACTCACAATAGGACAGAAATACATTCATTGACTTGAAATAAAGTGGATTAAACCATTTTTTGTCGTCTCCTGTGCATTATTCAAATTACCTTTCTTTTCATTTTAGACATTTAGCTTGTGCTAAATGTGTATCCAGTATGTTTGAAATGACTGACATTGTGTTGAGTCTTATGCAGAAAGTTTTTCACATACTTGATGACCATTGTAACTGGTACAGCATTATGGGTACAACAGTCCGTAAACCTCAGTGCTAGCCTGATAAATATCTCCACCCCGAGAGCCTTTAACTCTACATTGTACACACACACACACTCGCACGGAGCAGTCTAGACGAGACTCAACTGGAGCCTCAGTGACTCACACTAATTCAAATATGACCCACCAGGAAATTAATAACACCACTTCAAAGGCACCTCGTGAGATATGTGCACACCACTTAGCTCAGGATCTAAAAGACATACTCACAAATCTAAAAGCGAATCAAAAAAGCTCATATGAGTTTTTGGTAATATTAAAAGTGTAATGAGTTGGTTACTGTGTTTTTGCAGATTGTTTTAGATTGTAGAGGACGCTTGTGCAGTTCTTGATGCAAGAACTAGTTTTGTAAGTGTAGACGGGCAAACAGGAAAACAGAGGATAGTAAAAGTAAAATACATATTAATTGGTTCTTCCTCTCCCACACATTGACGCTGATGGATGAATATATTTTCACTGGTGTGTTTTTGCCTCACCCACACATGAGCACTCTTTTGCTCACTCCTCATTTTTCTCACACTCCGTCTTTTTTTCTTGGTGTATGTTTTCTGCCCTTAGATGTACAGAACACACAGTTATGTACAAACAAATTCACACACACCAGATGTATATGTGAAGCAGCACAGTCTGTGCTCGAAAAGCCACTCAGATTAATGCCATCAAAGTAAATGTTTAACATTACAGTAAACCTAAACATGAATGTACATTTATAATCTAGAGTGCATTAGAATTTGCATCAAAAATGTACATTTATTATACATGCAAATCATATGATTCGTTTTTTATTATATTAACTCATTATTCAATTGCATTTCCACTCATGCATGCACTTACGCACACACATGTACAATAGTGGGAGACATCTGCATGGTAGCAGCAACACTCCTTTCCCCACCTAGAATACGTCATTTGTTGTCTCTCCACTGTTGATAGGGATTCTCCCCCCAATGCTGACCTGCTATTGGCTGGTTTCATGTGTGGCTTAAAGGCAGCAATTTACCATAGCAGCAATCCCAGCAAGACAGGCGCTAATAGGCAGCCAGCTTCACATTCAGTTCAATTCCCTCTCTAATTTAGCTGAAATAGAAAGCTCTACAACCCATCCCCCCCAACGGCATTTTTCCAATTTAACACACCAACTAGATGTACTGTATTCCACACAAAGGCTGGTATTTAAAACCACATAGATGACATACTGTATGCAGCCAGCCATATTCCATTTCGAATGTAGCTTTTTACTCCTGATTTTCCCTTCTCTATTTGGCTAAAATGATTTTAACCAAAAACTCAAGAGAATATAATCCAAATTCATTGTTTTAAGACGAGCTCGGAGGATGGGATATTCATGATTGCAGTGCAAATTCTGATTCTCACTCTCTTTGAATCCTGGTTCCAATTTTTGTTTGTAAAATCCACCTTTATACTATCAAAATCCACTTATTTAACTTTAATGAAAAAGTGGTAAAGTTTATCAACAGAGTATCCTCTTGTCAGACCAGATATCAGAAACACATTTAAAATCAAAGATCACCGCAAATGCAAACAATAAGAGAGAAGATGACGTATAAATGTAAAAACTATGCAAGCAAATCTGACACGAGCTAATTAAGCTGCTTTTTCATGGTGTCTGCATTGTCAACAGACGTAATATCCCATAGGAGTAAGTTGAGAAGCCCCAACTATGAATTCCAATCAGAAACAGAGACTATAGCTCACTAATGTGCACAGATGTTTGACTAAAGGAAATTTCCAGATGTCATCATGTGGACATTAATTTTGCATTTGATGAGAGGACATTTTGTCCAGTAGCTTCGTTGTAGACTCTGGATCGCTAATAATGTGAAAATTCTCCATCTCATATCAGATGGGCCTATTTTGAGATCCTAAAGGGATGTATAGTGTAAATGGATATCATCTGCATGGCAGTACTAAGATATACATTCAAAGTACTTACTGAGGGGAAGCATATAAGATGCAAACAAAATAGGACCCACAATATAACCTTGCAGTACACCACAAGACAGTGACTGTGAAAATGCATTAGTAACAGTATTCAAGAGGGATTTCATGATTTGCCCAAAGACATCCGACCACTGCTGCACTCTTATAACTTTTCCCGATCAACAGTACGGAAAGGTACACTGAGAGTGCAACCTTGATTATTCTCCTGCATCACTGTGCATTCTGATTTAATTGAAGACTCAGCACAGAGCTGCTTCAGTGAAGTGCAACAAATGGAAACAAGACTGAACCTCAACAAGAATATTATGCCCATCTATACATCTAAGCTGCCTTGCATCCCCCCCCCCTCCCCAAATCTTTGGCAGTGAAAGACAGTCCGAAATAAGACAATACTTGTACTGCTGCTATTCTCTGCTTGTATTGCCTTTGCCAGAAGGACCCATCTAGTTTAAATGAATCCTTCAACTTGCTTCATATGCTTCATTACTGACAGACATCAAACTCGTATTATTAAAGTCACTCACTGGGAGCTGTGGACTGGTGGAGACACATGTTAAATCAGCATATAAACGTGTGTGTGTGTGGGAAGGGGTTGAAAGAGTATGTTTTATTTCAATTATTCCTGTATGTTCCCCTCAGGCAGCTTAGCAGGGGCAACACCCATGGATCTGTTGTCAAACAACTGCTACACTAGAATGTAATTACAGACAGACCATACAACAATTGCGCGATTATGTTGTCATACTTCTGGTCCTTCGGATCTTACATGAATGAGCTCTTTGTTTTTGAGTTAACTTGAAATAACATTTCTTTTCTTTTGCTGAAAATCTGAAAATACATTTGATAGTAACATTATATGGACAAACTCAGGGCTCTTGTGTCTGTGTTCAGAGTGATGAATAGTAACAAACCCGTGTTTTTTTCTGTTGTAAATGTTACAGCTTTTTGCAATAACGTAGGAAAATACTGACAGTTTAATTCAAATTATTAATTGAGTGCTACTGATCCTTTTTGGACATAACAGCTAATTTATCCTAAGGGAGGCATTCAGATTGGACCAGAGACGGTCACTGAGCTAAAATACTGTATAAATATTGTTGCTATTATAGTGATTCAGTGATTTTAAGTCATTTGTTATAGTGATTATGTATGCAACAATGTGCGACTGAAGTCTTTTACTTACATTCAACATTGAATAAGTCTGTCTATCTGCATTTATTCTACTGCAATTATGTTAACTTGATTAGCTTCAGGTTACACTTCATTATCAGTGGCTCACACCTTTGCTGTATTGCTGTACTAACTGTATTCTACTCTTTATGACGCTGTTAGAGTGGTTCCCAGCAACTCAGTCTCCTGTTTAGTGTGTCTTGTCTTTTGGTATCATTGTCTTTCTGAAGATCTAATGGTCATGTATGTGTTTCTTATTTAGAAATTGAGTTCTTTTAGCTGTGTCCTTGTTGTTTGTTGAGCTCTCTGTTATTAAATCTAACTGTAAAACTATTTGAAAATCATTTGATTAATGTTGGATGAAAACATTGAACCAATGGAGCCAGAGCAGTGACTTTGAAAAATTAATAAAATAAAATAAAAATTTGCATTAAAAACAAAACCTAAAACAATAAAATGCACACATTTAGAAGAACTGTTTTCAATAAAAGATTCATTTTCCATAATTGTTCATTATTTGACCATAAACTTGCAAGCTTAGTGTTTTTTTCATTTATATATATATTTTAATTTCTTGTCTTCTAGTTTTGTAATCTGCTAAATTTTTCTTCATGTCAATCCTTTTACGCAGACGGTTCCTTTTCAGTGACAGTGGTTTTCAGTTTCGACTCTCTTTCACAGTTTTGGCATGGAAGGGAGGTGTTGATAGGAGGGGTTAGTGAGAACTCGATTTCCATATAATCTGCATATAATTTGCATACTGCAAAAAGAGCATCTCTCTTCCTGACTCGCAGTCCGCCTGAAGCATCGATGTATTTATGTGTAATACATCCATGCTGGTGGCATTGTCTGATAACATTTTACTAAATCGAGATCAAATGTAAAAGAAAGTGAGTGTTTCTGTGACTTGCTGCCCAGACTAAAGGCTGCTTGTAGCTCTCCGATTTGATCACAGCTTTTTGTCTCTGCCCCCTGCTGCTGCCACCTGCCCTCACTTACTTTACAGATGGGACGGTTAATCTCAAACGAGTCTCAGGCTGCACAACTTTGCAACTAGGCTCCGTGAGTTTTAGTAGAACTCCCACACCTCAAGTAAGCTGTCTTTCTTGGCCACTGTGTTTTTTCACATAGACTAGACAAGGGCTTGGTTAAAGATTACTTTTAGCTAGCTTAATAGTGTCATTATGGTTTGTCTGCCTTGTGCTTGCTGACCATACTGTTGATGTTACTGCGATCAAATCTGATGTACTGGGGATGAGGCTGCCGAATATTTTTTATATTTACGAAAGCTTGTACAGCAGCAATAACACTGGCCTCTAACTTGTAAGGGAATTAAAATGACTTTACAGAGTGAGAGACGTAGCTGCCATTAACCAAACATTAACTAACAAACACAAATTTGCTAACATTAGCTCTTGTTCAGGTGCCAAACCTGTATACTGCTAATTAGGGTTATCTCAAAGATGTTTTTGCTCCTGGTCCAATCCAAGTCATTTAATATTTAGTATCTGCTGAGAGTCAATTCAATTTTTCTAGTTAATACACACTTCAAGTTTTGTCGATTAGCTGTTGTACCTGGTTGTTCCACCAGGAGGAGCCTGTTATGGTTTATTACTGTAGCAACCTGAGGAGTTGGGCACTTAGCACTATGGAAGTTTAGCTATTAAAGGAGCACCGTGACAACACTCCAAAAGAACATCTGATGGCCCTTATTGTGGCTTTTTTTCAATGTTGCTGCATGACAACAGATGTAAACCAAGAATTAGGCCTAGGCTTTTGCTGATACTCATCAGTTTAAAAAATCCTGAGATTGGCACCAAACCCAATAGTGGGATGAGGCTTGTTACATCCCTACATGGTAATAAATTTTAACCTAGTTAAAATTTACATACAGAAACCTAGTTTCTGTATGTGAGAAAAACAATGGCAAAAGAAACCCGACTCACTTGCAGGTTGGAAGTTCCATTTGAACTCAAAGTAGCAACAGCAAAGGTGAACGATCTTGTCAGGCAGCCAGCTTCAGGCAAACGACAGATCAATAAAAATTACATCCTCTCCACCGTATATAAACTATATGCAGATTATCACACTCTCTTTAGCCCCGCCCATCAACATCTACCCTTTACACCAATTGTTCCACCGAACCAATTCCCTAGTATTTTGCAGGAACACTGTTGCTGCATCCTTGCTTGGCTCCACCATTGTGATTGGTTTTAGAAAATACAAACAACCTGGGGTGTTTTTTCCCTTATAGAAAATTGTTAATGAGATGCAGCCAGACTGTTCTGCAGAACAGAATGGTCTGGTTGTGCAAGACTGTCATCTTGGTGTTAGAAAACTGACGAGTGAGGGGTGGGAATTCAAGGACACAACTAACAGCCATACGGCAAAGACTTGTCAATGACAAGGTAGCCTTTTAAATCTGAAAACCACTCTCACTGAAAAGAAAAAGTCAGCATTAAACAATGACATTAAAATGAAGTAAGATAATTGGTCAAACACTGCAAAAACAGTAAATTATTTTGGAAATATTTAAATAACTTTTTTTTATTGAAAGCTGTTTGTTTTTATTTTTCAGTGCAACTTTTTTTTTAGTGCCAATGCTTTTTCAGTACCAGTACATCTTTTTTCACTTAAAGTGCCAGTGTTTCCTTTTTCAGTTCAGGTTTCATTTTCAATGCCAAAGTTTATTTTCACTACCAAAATTTAAAATCAGTGTTCTGGCTCCATATAAATCTGTTTATTAGGGCATGTGTGTTTGTGTGTATGAGAGAGGGAAATCAGAGCAAGGGAAGAAAGGGCCAGAAGGCTGGTTTTTCTTCTTCCCTTATCACATTACTGCCCAATTGTATAACAGATAATTTGTCAGTAGCAGCTGCAGAAAAAAGTCACAAGATCATTAGGTTTTG
The DNA here is from genome assembly GCA_900302755.1 of Chromis chromis. Classification (NCBI taxonomy): domain Eukaryota; kingdom Metazoa; phylum Chordata; class Actinopteri; family Pomacentridae; genus Chromis; species Chromis chromis. The sequence goes on from OMNN01017125.1 coordinate 13,529, forward strand.
TTTGCCGTTTCTTGTTGCTATTAATCAGGAGACCTTTACCGTACAGAACAATCTTTAGTAATTTGACTATAAAGATGGTCTGTCCACAGTGAATGTGATTGTCTGCATGCCCTCTGGATAGACAATCAACTAGCCTGTCAGTCTTATCACTGATGCCTGCCACACAATGCAGTGGTGGCATTTGGGGGGGAAAAAAGACGAACAGGGACATTGTTCGGCCCGCAACTGAATTATTCATAACCTTGCACATTTAATCAAAGATGAAGAGCCAGCTGCCGTGATCGGATATCTCACTCCTTAGCCTGTTTGCACAATTCCTGAGGTTTTTTAATGACATTGAATGATATCAGAAAATTATGTTTTTTTATCAGGTGTAGAATGATGTTGTGTCAGAGTGAGCATGGTGAGAGTAAATGATCAATTTCCACATATAGTAGAAAAAGTAACATCTATTATATTACAGCATCTATCTTTTCTCTCTTTTTCGTGTATTTGTAGTATTTCTTCGACCCGCTCGCGTTTTAAAATTCTGATGTCTACCAGAGAACCAACATTCTCCCTGCATACATTTGGACTAGACGGTCAGTCTCTATGATAGAGGCCAGCATCCCATCCAACGCACATAAAAAACAGCACATATATCAAGAGAGACACTTACTGATGTGTACAGGTAGCCCTCACTGTTCATAGCCAGATAGAGTTTGGTCTGCACCCCCTGGATGGCCACCACTCGCAGCCCCACTGGAATAAGGTTGAACATGGCTGGGAAGAGACAAAACAGATGGGGACAGATTTAATACACTTATCATATATGAAAAATAAAGTAATGCATTAAAAACATTATTTTAGCAACTACCATAAATTGTAATGTAGTAAACTCTGCCTGGTACACTATGCAGCATTCACCAACAAGGTATAATGATAGATTTGTGGCCTGTATCTCAAATCACAAACACAGGTACAACATAAGGTCAGGGAGACACTATCTCACAAACAAATGAACAACATCAGATGGTGGAAAAATAAACTATTAAAATGAGCCTCACCATGTTGTGTAATTATACATATGACTTGAAAACATAGGCTTTTACAGTTAAAGTGTTGCAGCTTAATATAAATCTATAACAATACCACCGATGTTTTCTGGAAATTTTAGTGCACGAGGTGATTTCACACTGTTATTGGTCGCTGTTGCAATGGTGAAAAACAGCAAATAGTGCAGGACATCTGGTGGTGCATTTGGTCATTTAATCACTGAGAATCCTTCAGATAAAATAACTACATGGCTTTGGCGAACAACAAAGTCACCGTATGCTTGTGGATTTTAGCTATGTTGTCGCAATGCTGTTTTGTTGCACAATTCACACACACAACTCACACAACACACACACATAGCGAGCTGAATGGAAGTTGTTATTCTGAAAGTGCCAGCGGCGGCCCAGCTGGTCAGTGAGGTACATCTCACACTAATTAGTGTCGGCCTGTACAGTATATGAGTGTGTGTATTTCATAAGGTGCTGGTGCTGAACCCACAGGCTGAATACAGGGAAGCACATGAACGTCCACCTGAGAGTCTCTTTGCCTGCTTCTGTTCCCCAAAAAAGGAAACTTCTGCTCTATTGTACTAACTGTTCTTGGATATTACACCCAAACACCATCACCATGTCCTTTGATAGCACCAAATACAGTAAATCATGTCCACAAAAGTGTCCTAACACTCCCCTTAATTCTCCCTTTTAAACTTCTAGGAATGTATGTTGTTACATTACAGGGACGACTGAGTTTAGACGCATGTGAGAAAAGAAAATCTCACATTGACACATCAGTTAAGCTGTGAGTCAGTGTGTGCTCTTACTATAGGTCCTCTTGTCAACCACTTAGTAGATCCCTATCTGCAGACTCCTTTGACCAATATGTACTATAGGGGCTTTTTGTTGGGCTGTTTCATATGCGGTTATCGCCTGAACACTGCAGACCTTCCCTCTCTTCAGGCTTTCATTGTAAACAGCGGGCAAAGGACTGCATAATATAGTTATTGGCAGGTTTTGCCAGCATTTTCTTGGTTCAGTTTGACGGCATTTAAGTCACAGAGCCACTACTTTCTCTCTGCACCCTCCTCCCTTTCATTCCATTTCTCTCAGTTTGTCTTTATTTCTCTCTTCAAATGCCACCTGAAGGGTCTTCCTAAATATATACTCTTACCTGGTGACACGTTTGAAATAATATATTACATATCATACAACAGTAATGGCAGGATTTTGTAGAGATGTAAAAATCCAGTGAGTGTACTTGCTAGCTGCTTCAGAATGACTTGACTGAAGACGAGCAATATTTCTAAAACACCTGTCACAACAAACACTGCCTTTGTGTAACTTTTAGTATGATACTCAATAGCAAGCATTCTTCATTTTTTGTCCCTCGCTATTGTTTTAATTTTTATTTATTTGTTATATAATCAGACCTGCTGTTCATTTCTCCTGAACAGGATTTCTGATTTTGCATGGCAGAGGGTCTGTCACTCATCCTAAATTCCCACTTTTAGGTACAGTATGGTTGAGTTACGTTGTTAACAAGCTTCAGCCTCACAGTAAAACTGCACCGTCTCTCAAACACATAGTTAGTGACAGTCACACAATATTGCAGCTATCAAAACATGGCTCCCTGGGGAAAGTCGAACCACTCTATCTTGAAGCTTTTGAAATGATGGTTTGGAGAATCTTCTCTGGGAAAGTATCTCGTTTTTTATACTCAAACAGAGAGGACCTATTATTTAAAACCTCTGCAGTACTTTTAAGGTGAATTCTATAGTAATCTTGTGCATTAATTAAGCTGACACACTAATGATAGATAGAGAACAATGACAATACATATTTGGGTTGTTCTTACTGCACTGAGATGCACAAGGAACAATAAAGAATAAGCTGTAATCAGTGTATGGGCATAATTACTTAACCAGCAAATGATTGGAAGGTCTCAAGCCACAAACAAGTGAAAGCAAGTTACCATTGCAACTAAAGACTACACCCGGGTAACTTTTTCTACTTTTTCAAGCGTTCTTGAATGCTGCAATGCGGAGGCTCAACAATTTCTTGCCAGGAATTCAGGTTACAGGGTACAGATGGCACTATCGGCAAACTTTCTCCACAGCCATTGTGCAGATTGATCCATCTTGGCTTCGCTGTAAATAGAGCTACAGGGGATGCGAAGAAGATTTTTCATAAGAAACCTCTCCACGCTACTCTGGTACACAAACAAGATTTGCAGTTTTTATTCAAGTATAAATTCAAATCTGTGTAAATACGTTTTTTCCCTTGTATGTAGCAAAGTTTAGATTTGATGATTTGATGTCTCCCTCCCTCTGACACATCTCGCTACGTGAGCAGTTCTTGTCTTTATAATTGCACCCTTCTCGCTCTGCATCACTCAACTGAGTTTTCTCCCCCTGATACTCCCCCACCACAGAGTGCACGTACACATCTGCACTCATTTCAGAGGGATTACCAGCCGGTGTACTGATGGAGATTTTCAAGAGGGGAAACTCAATTACTTCCCGGCTCCTAGAAACACCTGAGTACACTGAAGAGGATGACAGGGCACCCACCCACTCACAGACCTTTCCTGGCGCAAACACGGACACATGGAATAAGACGGCTGAAGGGGCCTGAGGGACAGTTTTCACAATTGCATTCAGCCTGTCTCCGTGTCTCAATTCTACCTACTAACAGCCCAAGGAGTCAAGGCCGATTCGCTGTGACAGTAAACCTGAAGGTCCCTAACAATAGCTCGTCACATTCTAAACGTTTGTCATATCTGTTACTCATTCTGGGAGCTGCATGCCCGCAATTAGAGCAGCTTGGAAATGACAATATGACAAAGCATTAGAGCCTAAATGTAAGCTGTTGTGACAACATTACATGGCACTTCTGTGGTCTGATTAGTGTCGAACCACAGTGGCTCTTTGGTTGAAAAATACAAGGCTGAATTAGTTCAATAAGGTAACACTCTTGAAGTCAGCTGCCAAAATATTTCATGTGATTTGATTGCACAGCATATTTCTGATGTGAATTACACATCAGTAGACATATTTCTGGGATCCACAGTATCTACAATCTTGCTGACAATGAATTCTTACATTTTAACAGATTTTCAAGTGTTTGCATTTGAGTCTGTTTACAAAGACGAGGGTTGAAAGCCTTGAAAGAGGAACATCTAGGACAAGAGTGAAAACGGACTGCATTTTGAAACGCTGAAACAGTATCCTCCTTCTTTCACAGAACAGGATTTAGAGTTGCCTCATAGTTCTGTCTATACCCAGTGGGTTTGCTCGCCTGTGATGCAACACAAGAAAATAGCTGATACTGTATAAACTGGGAGAGAAATCAGTGGGATTTGTGAGACTTGGATTTGTTATTCTGACATTGTTTTCTTCCCAATGAAAATGTCACGAAAATATCAAATGCCTTTATTGCCAAAGCCGTACGGCCGAAGTCAGCCGGTCGTCTGAGCTGGCTCTCGTAGCAAAGATCAAATCCTTACTTTTATGTGTGTGTGTGCACGGATTTGAGAAGGTCCTCTCCCACCATCACAAGACACCAGTAGCTCCAAGAGGACTGCGCTCTCCGTCACCATGGAGACAAGCGCACCCAGCGCCTAACAACGCTATTTTTGGAGCAGTGCAAAGAGCTTCACTCTTTCTCCTTTTCCTATTCAGCAGCACTCTTTAATTTTCTCCTCATAAACTACTTTGGCAGGCCAGTTGCTATGCAAGTGAGTCCATGCAGATGTGATGGGTAGAGTGGTCGACATGTAAAGTGACGTATAATATAAGATTTTATTTCATTATCTTTGTATGGTATTTAACTTTATTATTTTATTTAAGAAACAAATTCTCCCCAAAATTACAAGGTGGTCATCTACAGAAGACATTGCACAGAGCTGCTATTTATACTTGCAGCACACACAAATGAATGCAGAGGTACTAAATCAGAAACTCCCAGAAGTGTTTACATCCGCTTAGTAGTAGGATTACACATTAAGCATTACATAAAAGCTGTTTCAGTGTATCATGCAGCTCTTTTTCTTCAACACTATTATTCGGAAACAAGTGAATTTCACCTTGGTCACTACCGCCGTACTGCTCTAACCTTTAGAAAAAATGTAGTGTTCATTGCACTGACTGGTTACAAGATACATTTCTACTGTATTGTTACCAGACAAGTGGCTGAGCTGTTACTCTTCCATTGATCTCCTCTTTAATCTATTGGAAAACAAAGAGCTGGTGGGTGTTGTGGCAATGACAGAGAAGCATCAATACATAGTATAAGACAAAACAGGCTCTCACCACCGAGGCAGTGTGTAGGAGAGTAAAAAGCCTGTCATGATCTGTGTTCAAGTTGGTAAAGGGTGACTTTGATTGGATAAAATTAAACGGCTACTTAGTGCTGCAGCGACATAGACACACGTAGTGTTTTTCTCTGCGCTGTGGACCATTTAATCACAGAAGTGAGAATAAAAACAAGCACACTTTGGAACATTTTGAATGCTGTACAGTGCTTGAATTCAGAAGGGAATGAAACTAAGAAAACTACTGAAAGATAGAAGTGCTGCACTGCTTCTCTTAAATTGATTCAAGGGCATGAATTTGATGTTGACACTTTGTTAGATGGTATATGGCTTGTGCAGGCCCGTCTGTAGTGCATGAATTTTACATTCTCAAGGTGAAAACTTCACCCTGAACAACAGTATAGCATGCCACTGGATGTATGATAAAAAAAAACTTACTGTAACCATTGTCCTCCTCCTTTGTTCCATCAATGGTTCCATCTGCCTGCAGCTGCAGGTGGAAACCTTGTCGACTGTACAGCTTCGTCACAATCCCCTTCAGCTGGGGCTCTGTGGAAGCAGAGGGGAAACACAGACAAGAGGACACAAGAATTAAACCACAGGCTGCTAGGCAATGTCACTTAGAGCCTTTTAATGGGACACTTTGAAGCTTGAGGTTTACTGCTTGACATCAATTTAGAAGTTACTGAAGCCACGAAAATCCATTTTAGTCAAAGGGTAGTAAAGCTGAGTGGAGCAGAGGTGGGACAGAGAGGAGCACTTAGGACAGCTGATCATGATGGACTGAGACACTTCTATCAGTCACGCAAACAGAACCCGAAATGACCAGCAAAGACACGTCAGAAGAAGAAAATTCATCTATGTAGATCTGATCCTTCTCGTGGAAAAGAATTAGACATTTAAAGCAGTTGTGTGTCGCTAGATAGCTTTAGAGCTGGAATCCTGCAATCATTAGAAGAGCTGCAGTTTAACACGTTTTCACATCGGCTTGGAGTGTCGTGGTGGTTCCCACTTAATGGAATCAAAGTATTTCAATGGCAAAATGGTAAGAACTAGAGTTGGATCAATGCTGCTGTCTCCACAAGCAATGAGCATTGGCAAGCTGTCTTTTCTCCACACTGGAACAGAGGTGACTAAAAAAAAGTAGCCCCAGTGGCTTGGCAAGAGATAAATAAGACCACAGATGGAAAAGAGCCAAAAATATCAAAATTAAAAATGGCTCTGGGGGCATGAGGTGGCTCAGTGGTCTGGGATGGCTGAGGGAAATTTCCTGCATGTCACCTCTCTTTATCTCTCCAAGCTTCCTTACCTTCACTTTCTACTGCAATAAAGGTGGAACAAAGGTGGAATGAATCATTCTTTTTAAAATTATGTTTAAAAAAGTAAACTTTAGTGAAATATGACATTTGATACACACAAGAATATAAGTGAATTCATTTTGAAAGTACAAAGCTTACTGAAAATTAGCTGCAAATGGGAGAAATTCAACATTTCTACATATTTTTGAGATGGTGAATGAGCAGAAATATTCAATTATCTGTCAGGATATTTAAAAACACAAACATAGACTAATGATAATGGTAGTAGCTTTATGCTTTAAATGGACAAAAGCTGCACTGGAAAAAAAACAAGCGTCAGTGGGTCTAAAAGACAATAGTTTTAAGTGTTACTGCGGGTTAGGCTGTCTGTGTCACATCGGTGTACGATAAGAGCTAAGTGCTCTCCATTGCTCTGGTTACTCTCCCTAGTGGAGTGTCCTTTACTGTGGTTAACCACACCTTTCATCTATCCTTTCATCTCACTTATCCTGCAGTACTGCCAATTCTAGTATACTAAGGTTACTTGTGCTGCACAGAAAGTTTATCCACCCTCTAAACCGGGGATATTGTCACGATTTTGCTGTGAAACTTGGATCAAGTTATGACACTTATACAAAAGAACAGTAGCACAAAGCTCTGTTTGCATCAGACCTACCGCAGACCCACATTCTACAGCAACATGTTCACAGAAACACAGCGGAACATGATCGTGCACAGACAGCGTTATATGACAATGCACCAAACCACATACGGACAATACTGTATTTCCTAAAGATGGCAGTTGTGTGTTTTTACCGAGCTACTATGTGTAAGTCACACACAGACAACGCCTTCTGCTTGGCACTCATTGCTTCCTCCACAGGATAGAAATGGAAATTGGAAGTGCGAGGGGTGCAAAAACTGTAGGATAGTTACACTGTTACATAAACACGCACCCCAACCTTCAGGTGTATCATATACAGAGTTATAAAACAGCTTGAAAATGAATAATGTAGGAAAGATGGAATAAAACTGTGGAGGAAACACAGAGATGTATATTGTAAGACTATGTAGTCTTCATGTTGTCAAACATCAAGATACTGACAGTGCTGACAAAAGGCAAGCTTTGGGCCTGACTAAGATGTGATCAGATCAGCTTTTACACTGGATTTGTAAGGGAGTAGGCGCTTTAGGCACTTCTGTCACTGCAGAAATATGAGTAAGAACGATCACACCAGACTCACACTCACATGTCTAGAGATACAATAACTCACTGTACCTATTGTAGGAGTAGAATTATACACTTACAATATTTCTAGTTTTATTTTTGACCATCAGGTACAGCTTATTTCTTCTTATCTGCCAATGTTTTTTTCAGCTGGATAAATTTCAGCAACAAAGAACTTGGCAACACTATGCAGGGAGTATAATTTTGGAGCTAATTGTGAGGTCTGCTTAAAATTCTAAATAAGAGTTAGGACCTGCTTATTTAAATCTGTGTGCCAACCTGTCTTAGTGATTATGAAACTGTCCATTCCCTCCACAGTATTAATATCATTAAGCCATTTTGGAAACGGATAATACAGAACTTTGACTTTGATGAAGTGATTATCCAGTTTAATTTGAACAGTAAACCGTGACCTGTAAGTTACAGTAAAATTTAAGGTGATTCACTTAATAAACAATTGTGTATATCTAGCTCCAGTGTGGATTGAATAAAGGGACAGTGAAGGATTAAGCATCTGTTTAATACATCCCTCGGCGCAACGTGAGATGCCAGAGGTGACTTCTCTGTGGATAAACTTGATAAGGAGCCTCCTCATTCTCTCAGCAACTTCGGCAGAGTCATTAATCTTTCAGAGGAATTGAGCAGCACTTAGTACATGCTGTCTTGTTCCACTGATTTTTAAATATAATGGCACCCTAAAATAGACGAAAAGTTAGTGATCAAGATGATAAGAAGCTGATGAATTCACACAACAGACCTGGTCGTCTCCTTCGCCTCTTCTTGGAACCAAAGAGTTTGACCCGTGAGAAAACGTTCAGTCGGCTGGGTTTTTCACAGCTTCCTTTGGTTTTACTGGGGCTGCTAACGCAGCGGCAGGCATTCGACTTCTCCCGCTCCCTCGCCTGCCTTTTCTGCCTGATGAGGGAGCTGGCAATCGCTGCCGCCATAGCCAGTTTGGCAGCGCTCTGGAGAAAACTTCCAGAGAAGCGTGAATATAATCACCACCTCTGAATCCAGAAAATTGGATTCTGAAGGGAAATGTCCAACGATCTGAGGCGACAACGATGCGTAAAATAAAGAATTTCCAAAGTGCACTAAACAGTGTAATGGAATAGTCCCAGAGGTGCGGTAGAGCCAGTTAGATAATGTCCAAATGAACCATTTTGGTCATGAATTTAGACGTTATTCAGGAACTGTCCGTTGTATCTCCGAGAAAAAAGTGAAATTTAACAAAAACCAAAAACCACACGTTCCACCCGAAGCTTTACTGAGACTTTGACCACAGCACGCTGCATCTTCCTCCAACTGTATCATTTTCTCTGTGGCACAACAAATACGCACAAACTCGGTCCCTGCAAGCGGTTTTGCATCATCCCACTAAACTACATGGCCGCGCACATGGTGATCGTGCAGGCGGACAGTCGTGAATGAAGCTCAGCGCGCAGCCATAGGATGGAAACACCTGTTTGCAGACGCCGGCAGAGTGTTTGCGCTGCTCTTTATCTGGTTTCTCTAATCCCTCGCTGAGAGGAAGATACTTAAAGCACGCTTTGGAAATGCAACACAGAGGATGTACGCGAACCACTACGGAGATCCCATTTGTTTTTCTCCCTTTTGTCGAAGCGGCGCAACGCGAGGTGATGGCAGGAGGCGCCTCATTCTGGATCAGTATCCGAGCGCAGCGCAAACACAAACTCAGCTGTGCTGCTGAGAGCATCCCACCTACAGCCTAGAGAAGGAGCAGTGGGGAGGAGGGAGAGGACGGTGGAGTCTTAACTAGTGAGACACAAACCCAGCCAGTGCGCACAGTTAGACAATGAATATCTGCATACAGGCTGCCAGGTGCGATAACTCATATGAAATATCGAGGGAGGGGGGCGTAGATGGTGTGGGGGCGGGAAGGTGGAAAGGGAGAGTGAGAGAGAAGAGCTCAGCAGGGATTTATGATGGTTTATTTCACAGGAGTGGATAGAAAGTCACGAGAAAAGGCTTAAAAAAAACATGACCGATGCAGCTCAGTTGTACAAGAAGAATTCCCAGATTTTAAACCTGACTGAGGGCCTCCAACCTTCCAACGTGCAGTCCTTCTTTTCCTGCTTTACAAACACAAATAACTATAAAACCCATGTATCAACTAATTTTACTGCCTGCTTTAACGTGCGTAAAAGTGCGAGGAATAAAACAGCAGGTAGTCAGATGCCAGCAGTGATGTTAATGCAACATGAATATGATCCAAACAGCCCGATGCCATCAACACACCAGTTAATCGCCATTAATCGCCAGTAACGTGTTATCCTGACAAAAATACACAAAACCCTCTGTGCCTCTCCACTTTTCAGACGTCTGCCAGCCTTTATGATAGGAAACTACTGATCAAATATGAATTATTCCGTTATGAAAACTTTTAAAAGTGTTTTGTGCATTTTTTCCAGTCACTCCAGAGCAGAGGTTATGTTCCCACACTGTGATTTCCAAGTCTGACTACCAGCCTCATCGCTCACCTGCTTCTACTCAGCACATTTAACAGACTAACCAATGGTGCCATCTACAGTCCTAAAGCAAAACTGTCGCAAGCCTTATTTATTTATTTATTTCCTCCTTTCCATAAGAAAAACAAGTTAAAAAAAACAAGTAACACATGTAAAGATGATGTATTTCCCTGCTGATTATTTTTCTTGCATAGTGATGAAATATGAAATGAAATATGAGTCGTCTTATAGCTAAATCTAAAATCTGACTCGATGGGAGTGCAGGAAATCCAGTCGAGAACTATATAAAACTGAGCAGTATAATTAAAAAAATCTCCTGAACATGTTTTGAATAAACACAGTCAAAATGTTCTGAGCAAACAGGGTCCAAACTCAGGAGCAAATTAAGATAAAATTCTTAAACGATTAAGAAAAACAAAAAGTCTCCACTTCAGCACCATGGACAGCTCCAAGAGGATTAACTCCTATAGAGTCACAACTGACCAATACAATAAAACACGACAGTTGTCATCATTAGAAGCTTTACAAACCATTTTACAAAACAAAAAAATAACTTGAACTCAATAAAAACTTCAACATAATTCGAAGCAAAGCCAGAAAACAAAACAAAAAACAAGTGCTTAAATTCAAAAACAAGCCCAGCAGCCTACCTGAGACAGATTTTCTCAAGGGGAAAGTCTTATTCATTCTCCACAGCAGAATCCACAGCTGTGACTTTGTAATACTTGCAGTCCTGGAGCGGTGAAGTGAAGACGAGCAGACTGTGTTCAGCAAAGTTCAAACCATTGTCAGACAACTGTCAGAGGCGTAGTGGAGGAGGAAAAAGCATCGAGGCGTGGCCATCAACGGGGAGATCATTACAGGACATTAGCGACATGCCATTATGACTCCTAGAATGCTCATTAAACATTCATTTCGAGGTCTTGTTGATCCGGCAGTGTGTTCAATGTATTGCTGCGCAAAGAGGAGGATGTGGTGGTGGGGAGGGAGCGCAGATTGGAGCAAAGTGGACGAAAATACAGGCTGGAATTGTACTTCCTTCTTGGTGGGCAGTGAAGACATCGCTCTCGAATTACAAAAAATGATGTAAAATGATCCGATAATGCGTTGACTAAACCGGTTATGCGGGCCTGTCCACTTTCCACTGAAAAAATATCGACGCGCAATCAAGTGAGACAACAGCATGCATTAGACAAAGTGTTTTTCTCACGAAGGCGAGTCTCTGTTCTTTAGAGCTGGAGGCGCAGTAGTCTTAAATCATCCAGTTAACACTAAGATTATCCAAAAAATAATAATTATATTATTCATCAGCAACACAAAACAGCCCATGAAGTGTGGTGTCTTGGTTTGCTGATGCAGTCCGTTTCTTTCTGTGTGTGCGTAAAGTTTGGTGCGAGTCTCTTTGGATTAATTACAGACGGGCCTCAAAGTGAAAGCAGCTTTCACTGATGAGATCTGGAGTCTAAACTTAATTCTCTGGGAAAGAAGCAGTGCAGCATCACTGGCTGTGCACAGTTTGGACACTAGATGGAGCAAGTGGACTGGATATAAAGAGCTCCATGTGCACACTGAAGGAAAACCCTCTCTCAGTAATGTTAAAGTCCACACATAGTGTTATTATGAAAAGTAACTTTTAAAGCAGTTAATCAAAACTTGACTTAATATGTTAAAGTTTGCCGCTGGTCTAAACACATTAAATTAGAGACTGATGCTCTCTTTGCTGGTTGACATGAAAATGTATTCTATTTTAAGTAGAGCTGTAGCAAAAAAAAATGACCTCATATCTCAATAAAATCATCTTTATTCACTCAGCTTAATTCTAGTATTTGACTCAGAGGGACTTCAGATTCTCAAGCTAAGTAGAAAACAGAGCAAAATTATTTACAAATACCTCATTCTAGCAGGCTGGAACAACAAATCAATAAGTTGAAGCCTGCAAAAAAATAAATATTTCACTTAAAGTGATAATACAAGATGCTGAGCAGTCAGCCATGCAGCTCATTTCTGCTCTTCTACAAGGTTAATTTATTTTAGTAGTTCTGTGGGGCCCGAATGACTAGATAGGAATAGAAATTGTTCACGGGTCAATACCAATATATTGATTTACAAGGGATGTGGCTTCGATGACATAAGGCATATCAACGATAAAAGCATTTGTTTTCCCATCATTGATGTGCTCCATGGATGGCTTTCCATAATGGTGGAGCGGAGGCGACCTTTTCCGGAACCGACTAACCTTTGACCTCACGCGTTCCGAGAAAATGTGGTGAGCAAAGGTTGTTTGAAGGTTGAACGGGCCTTTATAGACGCATTATCACACGTTTCACATTTCATTTCCTCCTTGGATTTCACTGATTATGCAATTCTACATGCGAGAATGATTAAAATAAGAAATTATTTTTGGTCACGTTTTATCCGGAGCTCTTTCTTCCGCTCATGATGTGGATTTAGTAGTAACATTAATCAGTAATCTGTCTAATGTAATCTGGTGTTATTTTCCTTAAAGATTTTTTTTTGCCTTTTATTGAATAGATAGTGACAGTGAAGATAGACATGAGATGTGAAAGACAGATGGATGTAGGCATGAAGGGCTAACCAGTCAGAAGTCGAAACCACGACTCTGCATCTAAGGCCTTTTTTACCCATGTATTATAAACCCTAACCAAACCTGCTGCTTTTAGTTAATACTACTATGTATGCTACCAATGTTACTGTAGCTATGCAATGGTTGAGAAATGGCCGGTTTAATGCAGTAAGTTGCAATGTTGAAAATGGGACTTGTCAAATAACTAAAAAGTTTTACATCACTTTAGGGTCAATTTGCATAATCTAACTTTAACTAAAACATCTGAAAATCTTGCAGATCACATAATGTAGTTTGTGAGTAAAAAAAATTACTACAGCGAACCGTTTTAGGGGTATCACATTACAGCCACATGCCGTATAAACTCGATAGCAGCACTCCTTGTAAAATGCTACCGTTTGTACAACAGCACAGTTGACAGCGTCGATGTTTAATGGGCATATTATGTTCCCACTCCCAGATACATGTTACTACCGGTGCATATTCAACCTTTATACAATGGGATTTACACCGCAGCATACAGTATCCCTGCCTGGTACCATCTAATGCCTTTATTTCTGCCATGAGCAAACACAGACCGACAGCTCTCTCCACTAATCCCAGGTTTTGCATCAGTTGTCCCACTACTGATAAATCCATGCCATCACTCAAGCGGACAGTGTGGCTCTTCAGGAGGACGACTGGGTTTATCACTGACAGTTAGGAAGACAGAGAGAGGTGATGAGAGTCAGGCTGCATTGTACGACAGTGACACTAATCAAGCACACGAGATGATACTAAAGAAACTACAAATGTGTCTAAGCCTGATAATGTCCCTCCTTCCTTTTAGTGCTTTTCTTAGAAGCAGCCGAGCTATGATAAGGAAGGTAAAAACAAAACGGCACACAAAGGAACAACTTGAACCAGTAAAAATAACATCATCTTTTTCTCTTTCCTAATTCTGGCAGTGTTATTTGTGTTCAGAAGTCTCAGAAGAAAATATAGCTCTCGCCGTCTTATGCCTATTTTTTGTCTTTTTGCAAGACTAAATTGGACGATGGCTATATTTGACTCATTTGAAGTCTGGATAGACTCATGAACTATGCTGTTAAAAAAAACAAAAACTGGCAGATAAGAGATAACGCAGCAATCTGTGGTTTTTATCCAAGTTCAAAACAGATTTCCGTCTCAAAACCAGACACAAATAGCCAGTGACCCATGTAACCAGCCCCCATGGAAACAGCAAATAAAGCCCATAAAACACAAGGATACGCACAAACACAGAAAGTGCCTACATGTGCTGTGTGTGTGTGTGAGTCTACAGTTTGGTTGCTTGTGTAGCAGTGTGCCATGGGTACATTAATTACTGTAGTGCCCCAGAATGCCAGTCTACTGTGGCCTCCCCGGGGGCACCTTCACTGTGCTGTGCTCACACACATACATACACACAGCGGGAGAATGAGAAAATAATTGAGAATAACTAAAATCATACAGATTCGACTGCATCCATCATCATGCAGATGCAATATGTGTAACGTGTGACTTAAATTCTGCCTGAACCAGTCTTTGAGCCTACTACATGCATGCTAAATGACATTTTAATGCAATATATTATAATGTTTGCATTAACAGGCCAAGATAAGATTTGCATATCATACAGTACAAATTTTAAGTGTAGTTGAAAAAGTCTACTGCAGAAGCTGCTATAACAGAGAAGGCTAAGGCTTATCATCTACTTTTCCTTATGCAATTAACTGTTCAAAGCCTGCACACACACCTGAATGTGCAAGGACTACTAAACTTAAAAAAGACCCAAAGGTTCACCCTTCTGCCCTTCCATCTCTGTCCACTAGAGAGCAGAGCATCAGAGGAGGAGGGGGAGATGGCATGCCAAGGTTGAGCACTGCCATAACCTTTGTATTATTAAATATAACCCAACAATTAAAGCTATCTCCTCTTATTAATAACCCAAGGCTGTCATGATAACACCCAGGGTTTAATGAATTTTTTAAATTCGCAGAGAAAATTGGCCTCCAAGGGCAGACACTGAATAAATGGGGTGGTTAACCTTGCTTGTGGTGTTTAATAGAGGGCAAAGTTGCACGCTAGGATTGTGCATTTGACTACATCAAAATATTCAGTGTCACACTAAAATATTATCTCCACAATATCTCGAACCGAAATAGCTCGGATTTGTAACCTTTTGATACAAGAGTGATGGGATAAAATGAAATATTATCAGGGGGGGGAAAGGAATGATCTCCTATAAGCTAAAAGGGTTGATTCTCAAATCAGCCCTTTGGCACATTCTGCTGGCTGTCTGCTCTTTGTGTGCGCGCGGGTACAGTAAATCCACTACAACAGCAGCTTGCAGCATGCTAGGCCACCAGTCCCATAGTGATACCACGCGTTACCATGGAGACAGCACATACGTAAGAGGGTGTGTGTGAAAGATAGAGCGAGAGAGAGAAAGAGAGAGAGCGTATGTGTGCCCAGAATGGGGGGTTGGGCATTACAGAACAAGAAAGCATCAGTTACTCAAGGTTTCAGTAGAGGAGGGGGCTACAGCACAGTCATGGCTGACTGGCAGAGCCGTGGCAATGATCATGTGATCTGTCCCACTCCTTTTAAACCAGAGAGCTGTGTTGATTGCATGAAAGCGAGGAGTCAGTAGACTGAAACAGGAGGACATGATTCCCAATGTTTCTTCCTGTAATTAATTCAGGATGATCTCCACCACAATAGTCAACCTTCACTGAGGAGCAGCTTTATGTCACAACCCTATATGCAGGAACACTGAAAGATGGAGATAGTGTGGGTCCCTGACTGTGATTTTACATTTTACCCTGTGTTTGAAGTGCTAGAATTTTCTATTAATTTTCTATTAATTACCATTTATTGACAGGTTTGTTTTTAGATTCAGGGAAAATAACTTAAAACGCGTATTTTTAAACATCAGTACTGTATTCTAAGATGATCTCAGAGCTGTCTGCACTTCATTACTCCACCACCACTTCTATCTCCACCACACTTTAAACTGCTAAAACTAATTAGGAGCAGACAGAATGCCTGGCAATTGTCGCCTAACCTCTCACCTTTTGTACAACAACTGCCTTCAAAGTCTTTATCTGCTGATTAGCGCTGCCATATTTTCTCTCACACAGAGGGAATAGCTGCAGAGCTTTTTTGTCACCCAAGCGAAAGGAACACAATTCCATTTCATATATCAATAAAAGCTAAATATGGCACTGAAACACAGAACTCAAGCAATTTCAGGAGCTGAGCATCTGCCAGACACTTTGTGTCTGTTTGTTTGATAATGATACAAATAGATGACGAGGTTCACTGCTGAATAATTTGCATCCATTAGGTATTTATTTGCAATCTGGACGTGCACAGCTAAGTGTGGGTCATAAAAACGGTTACGATCATCTCTAAAAGTGGCATTTCAGTTAATCTTCATTCATGTGTGCCTCAACTAGTTGTACAATATATGACATAAATATTGTATATATATGCAGTTAGGCCCTGTGATGGACTGATGACCGCTCCAGGATGTAACCTGTCCTTCACCTGCCAGCTGGGATAGACTCCAGCCACTCTACTTTCCCATCAGCCACAGGATAAAGTGGTGTATAGAAAATGGATGGATGGATGGATATATACAGATATAAGGGTATATACAGTTATTTAAACATGTAAATAATATAACCGACTAAATTAAAAACAGTAATAAATGCTATTGTGATTATAATGGGTCTCCACCTCAAACATAAGTACATAAGGAAATATTGGTTCATCTTTCTGTGTTACATCAGTGCTAAACTGAGTTGATCGTTTTATTTATAGAAAAAAAACCCCAGCTGAGTCTCTGTTTTTTTTATTTATTTTAACAAACAGGGATGATGTGATGCACTTTGAGCTAGGTAATACATTCAAATACTATTATCAAACTGGATTTTACAGAGCTTCAGTTTGTTCCTCATCAGCCTGTATTGTCAGTTAACAATAACACTTAACATGTTTGTGTTTGGGATTAGACTAAATTAGCTGTCCCAGGCATGTGCTTGGTCTAACTGTAACAGAATCGGACAAAGCAAATGCACCAGTGAATATATTTACACGACTTTGGCCTGTTTGATTTGTTCATTTGACTCCATGTGAAGTACATAGTTTAGCTGGGAAGCATAGTGTGGGCTTTCACATCCTTTTGCCTCTGCTCTGTTGTGCTTTTACAATGTGTGTTTGTGCCTATGTGATCATATGTGTGTGTGTAAGTTCCTAAACTGTAATGACGTGGAGAATTCTCAATCAGAGGCACCAAACGGTGTGTGAAATGGCCAGAGTTCAGACGCCAGCCCGCTTGGAATGACTAATGCTGCACCAGCACTGTGCTCTCATTACCCTGCCACATACAAGAGTGTGAAACTACACAGACTCCCTATTCCTCCTGTCCTCTAAGCAGATGACCGTTACTTCTCCTCAGTCTTCAGAGATGGGGATTGTTGGGGATACTTTACTAAGAAGCCACAGACCTGGAAGATCCTGGAGCTGAATCATACAGATATAAAAGGTTGATTAATGAAGTCTGGCATGTCCTGTTTGCCCTCCAGGTGCCAGGAGCCGTAATATGGAAAGGATACAATACAAAAAAAACATTACATTGAAATGTAATATTTTCCTGTGTGCATAGGTTGTACTACCATTGTATTTGTGCAGTGTGTGTGGATGTGTCTCCGTTGCATGACCCTGCAGTTCTCAGGTCCCACAGGGGGATTGTGAGTGAATCATAACTAGTGTTGTTGTAAGCCAGAAGGAGGTGGTTAAAAGCCCCTGTGACTGATTGCTATGTATGGAGTCCTAGACAGTGTGAATATGTTAAACAGCAGAAGCTCTCACAGAACTAAAGCCACGGTGCAATATTGATTTAATAAACAGGGCTCAGTTCAGGTTATATGGAAAGCAGTTGCAAGTTCAAAGCAACTCAAGAATACAAAACTACATTTTACACAGTCGCCTTGTTGAACATGCTTCTAGATTAGCTACTCCACACGCTCTCCAATGCCACATTACTTTCCCACCAGCCACTTAAGGTAGAGTGTAAGATAAGATCATACAGCATGATGCACAGTTTACACACATTTACTTGTGTATATAGATAACTCCACAATCACACACACAAATACATAGACAAGTGTACCCACAGCCAGCCAGCCAGCCCACCAAATCTAATAGGAGTCTCTAAATGCCTGTTATCAGAACAACATCCAGTGTCTATCCTTGCCAGCATCACAACAGGAGTTAGCTGGAGGAGGAAATCAAGTGCAGGAGACGCTCCCTTGCCAAAATGGATGACTGAGGAGTCACATGTGTGAATCATACATGGTGAGTCAGTGGAAGCCCTTTGGCAGCGTCTATCGTGGCGGGAAAGCTACAGAGAGAGAGACGGCGTTTAGGAGTTGAAAGGCCACAAATAACAAAATCACTTTCATTCTCTTTCAACTAATCCCTCCTCCGTTACCCAGAACACACCCAGGAAATGGGCTCTCATCGCAGTGAAGAGGGACATCTGGTATCAAAGAGAAATCAGGGAAGTGTGCTGCAGACTTTCTGAAAGTTTGTATTAATAACTCCGTGCTAATTATACCCCCGTCAAGCAAGAGTAGTCTTAGTCCCAGAATACAGTAAGTGCAGTGATGTTGTCCTACATATCCCTTCCAGTATGACACATCAAGTAGAGGGATGGAGTAAGATTAAAGGAATCATCTCAGACACCAGCTGGCTTAAACTGTCTGCTCGCTGATGGAGACACAAAGCAAAGCTCTGAGACTGGCAAAGGAGCACAAGGCCATGTTGGCGTTTTTTAAGAGTTGCTAACTTTGGACACATTGTCATCTTAGGTAATGGATGCTTCCTTATAAGGATGATGAAAGCAAAAAAAAATAATTGTGTCTTGATTTAGAAATGGAAAATAAAGATAGAGTCTTAATGTAGATGAAAGCATTTTGCTGACTGACTATTGTCTAGGTATTATTTATTATAGTCACTGATCTTCACCATCAACCAGATCTCTGTCCTCAGAATAACCCCATCACTGGTCTCAAGAATAACTGTGAATATTATGCAATGAGGTCAAATGTGCAGTGCAGCGAACTGTATGTGAACATTAATGAAGCTCATTTTAGTCTAGCCACACACTCTGGGTTTCTCCTGAAACCGATGCATGTCCTCAAGAAAGGCGCTGGGTGTTTGATTTCCCTGGGAGGAAAGTATGACGCAGTGATGTCTCACGATGCTCGCCGCTGCAGATCAGAGAGAGACGGGGTTGATGCAAAGAATGCTTTTTCAGCTTTTTGTGTATACAGTATGAGATTGAATGATTGTATGTGGATTCCAAATCTATGGCGCCACACTTGAAGTTAAAGCGATTATGCATATTAACAAAAAAGACTGGAATGTGTGTAAACATGCCAGTGTGACTGCATGGTTTCAGATTGGCATGGTTTATTTCAGTGTACTTAAAAGCGTTAGGTGGAACAGATCGACTAAGCTGGAAATGACACGACAGGAGACATGAGTCAACTGATGGGAGTGGGTGGGTAAATAGGTCATGTTCCCTACCCAACGCAGAGTATCCCACTTTTCACTTTCATTCCGCGTGCTTGTTAGTGAAGTCAGTGCACGGAGAAATCAATGGAAGCGTAATGACAATGGATGGTAGTCGACCCAGTGTTTGGAACATAACAGGTGGGAGGAGCTGTGCCGAGCTGATAGAGAACCCCACAGAGGTATGAAAAGGTAGAACAAAACACTGCAGGAGAGCAGCGACGGCTCTCTGTGGTCTGTAGTGGGCATGTAGTATGAAATGCAATACTATTTGACACTATTACAGAATAGCATAATTCTCATAAAATCATAATTAAGCCTGCAGTCATAACACAATGTTATCTAATCTCTTTGCTTATATTACATAGGCAGTGACCCAGTAACAGAGGTTTCAGTGACCTTCTAACTAAAATAAAACTAAATTCTTAGTTACTTTTTACTCAGCTTCATTGTGATACATTCAAAACACACAAATATGAACATGTACCCCGAAAGACTATTCAATTATTTCCATATTACTATTTAAATATCAGTGTACACTATTAAATTCGGATTTAAATTTGGAAAAAGGTATTAAGAACCAAGAAAAATGTTGTTAAAGATTTTTTTTTAAATGCCTGAAAGCAAAAATGTGACTTCATGTCCATCACTCAAGTTTAGCTGTTTGCCACAAAACAATTCATTCGAGAACATTTTTGTAAAGTTTGCTTTTTTTGGTGCATTTTAGTGCAGGCGAGAGACACATTAACATTTTATGACCGACAGTCAGCTGCTGAACATTAATGGATTCATGAGCTGCAGTATGTTGTTGGAAATCAATAAACATTGCAAATGTAGATTAAAAGAGCTACAAATGCTGTGCACAAGAACAAAGATAAGCAACGTAGCATAAGTAATGTGTTTGCCTTTTTATGTACAGTTTATTAAACGCATATATAAAAAAGGAGTTGCAGTTGCAAACATGCTATTTAGATTCCACCCTATTTGATTTTTAAAACAGGGTGATTAAAAATAAATTGTTATGTTTAAAGGTATCTGAAATCTGACTATTCCTAAAAGCAGTGCGGCATCTTACATTTATTCTGGATGTCAGCTGTGAAACTGTTAAATAGGAACGAACTGTGTGCAATATTAAAGCATTCTTGAATCCTGGTGTCTTTATGAACCATCAGAATAGATGAGGAGGGATCTAAAAGCATCTAAAGACATCACAACTGACTTCTTGCTGCAGAGTACATGCCTCTTTATGTGTATGTGTGTGTATACATGTTTTCTCTCGACAAATTTTAGCTGGAAGTCATTGTAGTGGGGGCATTTGGGTTAAGGTTTGGGAGTTGGATATTTAATTGTGATGGTTAAGGTTCCAGTTCCTGCTGAATGACATTAGAACATGATAGTTAGTTTATGCCCTCTAAGGAGGGAGAAGCTGTATATCAGGTGGAAGTTTAAACTTCTAAACCCCAAAACTCGCCGGTGGGTTTAAAAGGCATGCTGTCTACATAAAAAAAGCCAAATCCACTATTCATCAAAGCTAGAAACTGTAAAGTTAAAAACAATAATCTGATTTTCATCTGACAGAAAACTACTACTACTACTACTACTGTCCATACAACTACTCATCTGTGAGGCGCCGTTCCATTCGGAAACAACCAATTCTAGGCTTAAAATCATGATATTTCATCAAATTGGCTTAATTATTCTAACAATTCGGCAAAAATAAACAGTGTCATCAAACCAGATTGTGTGTAAAAAAAAAAAATCTACATTTCCCAGCACAACCACGAAGCCATGAGGGACTCAGCAGAGACCAGCAGTCAACTTCGGTATAATTAAATGCAAAAACTTGCACTGATTGCTAGCACAAAATAGCCACAACTGCCATCACTTTTAGAGATGATAGCTAAAGAATAATGGATGGATTTAACACTGGGAAATACAGAGGCAAATTAGGACTCCTTATCTGGTTGAGGCTGAGAGTTTTCCTTGGCTCCTCCTTCTATTAAGCCTGACAGTCAAATCGACCCTCATGGCATGCACTAAGTCAGAGGTTATGCTTTAAAATGATTGAATGATTGCAGTGAACCCTTTGCTACCGATTGAAGGATCAGTGCAAATGACTCAAGGCCAGATCATATTACTAAAGCTATGGTCCCCAAGCAGCACAGCTGCTGCTGTATTTTGTGTCTGGGGCTCAGTTAGCAACAGTAGCTGCCACAAACATGCACTCATATTCAACAAGTGAGAACAAGTTGGTCCAAGTGCTGCTCAGTTTGCCTCCGCGCTGCTGGATCAGATTTATACTGTCTCTAGACATGACCTATGATACGCACCATCATCCAGGGTCAGTGTGTGTGTGTTTGCAATTGAGGAGATAACATGAAGAGATTAGAACATATTAACCAATGCTTTGGCAGTGAGGAGCACAGATTAGAGCTGGGAGGCTGCGTGACACTGGCCTGTTGTGATGATGGTTTACGTGTCATCATCTATACCGCTGAAGGACTGCCTCACTGTCTGCCTGATTGCTACCCATTACATCATACTGAACATGCATCACAGTCCTGTGACATCCTACACACACACCAACAGAGCAGAGCACATGTGTGGTATTCATCATTACACTGAAGAAGCTCTACTGTTATTAGAGCACATAGTGGCTGTTTTTTGTTCACATATTAGCATTCTGATGGATCATAAAGCTTTAAAACTAATGATTCTTTCGGTTTTGTTTCCTTCTGACTATGATTGTGAGAGACCGAGTGAGAGAGAAAAGGAGAGACAGCTGTCAATGTATGCTGGCAGGGGCTGTTGACATGTGCGATGTCTAATTATCTCTCCAGTCAGTGGATTAGCGCGCTAACACTAATGGCTGCCATAAGGTCGTAGGTCCTGACAAACACACGCAAACACAGTTGAATAAAATTCAAAAATGCAGATCAGATAAATTCGGTCAGGGTATTCTTCTAATAGGAAAAGGGCAGGTGTGCTGTGTTTTGATTGCTGACAGTTAAGGGGCTTGCAGTCATATAATGGAGATTCGAGTGAGGAAAAAAAAACAGTAACTCTGACAGGTCCGCGGGGTGATAGCAGAATGCAATGAGGTCAGGATGAAGCTTTTGGGAGGCATTTAGTGGAGAGATACTTGGGTGCTACCTAAGCTGGACAATGCACGGTTGACTGCTCAGTGGAAGACATTTTTAAAATCTGCGTCACTGGACTCATTGTGTGTGTGTATGTGTTTGCATGGGAGCTTACGTTCATCAGCAATTTACAGCTGAGGTACAGCCCAGCCACACAGACACAACACCTCTGCGTTGTTGTTTATTCAGCCCAGTGTACTGGCTTGTCCCGCTTGATTGCTTGTACGCCTGCTGTAAAATTAGATTTCAGTCTACGATAATGACTTGCGGGCCTCCAGTTCACGGCATGCTGATGCAAGACACCCGACTGAGGGTGTGTGTTTGTATGCAGGGCAAGAAAGATGAGGAAGAACGAGGCTGTGTGTGACACAGGAGCTCTATACACTGATGGAGCTTGTTGGAAGAAAAGGGCACGTCACACATGCCAATTGAGTTACTTATATCAGGAGTCATTTGACAAACACCTGCAGAAGGTAACGGAGAAGCACTGAACACCTTAGTGAACAGAAAATCATGCTGGGGGGAGCTGGAGAAGAGAAGAGGATGACCAACCAGAGAAGGAAGAGGCTTTTTTGGACAGTAGAAAAATTAAATTTTTTGTGATGTTTTAGGAGGCTGCTCTAGATTAATTATTGCACCACAGAAGCTTTTATTGTGAAAAATAATCTTCTCTTGTTTGAAATATATATTTTGACACACAGTTTATTTAAAAATGGGATGAATTCATGCTGTGATACTTATGCAAACCCTAAATTTGAATGAGCTATGGAATTTTAGGCAAACAATCACATATGAGTCATGAGCATAACTGCAGAATGCCAATGCAAACAGCCAATATGATATATCATCATAATTACTGAATATATAACTTGGCCGTTTTAGCTGGTTTCCTTTTTCTATAGCTGCTGTTGCAAAGTTGGGGAGGCGATTGCAGAGCATACACTTCACTGAGTCGGCATTAAATTGGCTAAGGCAACTGTGGAATACCCTGGACACTTTCCAGACGTTTAACCACCATTGCAAAGGAAGTAAACAAAAATCTGTCTCTTGTGCAGCACATAAAGATACAACCAAGAAAGGGAGACGGGAGGGGAAAAGACAGAATGTCTGGCTTGCACCGCATTTAACACTAGTGTTTCAATTCTGATCCCACTCTTGACTAAATGTTCTTGAATGTCAGCTTAGCAACTTTTCTGCAGCATTTGGCAGCATCACCGTACAGTACATGCTCTGTATGTGGAGGACAGCGCAACTTTTTCTAGTCCTTAATCTTGGTTTCGTCTGGCTCCCTGGAGTAGCCAAGTCGTCTCGGGGGCTGGCAGGCGACGTGATGGGAAAAATTGGGTGCCTGTTTGAATCCGAGCCAACATTAGCCTTGGCTGGCAGGGCCGCACATTACTTGGTTTCCCCTGAGATGAAAATGTAAGGGTTTTACATAACCCTGCCAGCTCCCAAGATGACCCTCCAACTGTCTGCATGAGTCAGAGCCAAGCTGGCTTTGCTCACGTGGTGGTCAGACAGTTCTGGTGTTGCCTGCACAGAAATCAGGCGCTCTAAGGAGCATTTAAGGTGTTAAATAGTCACAGTGCAGTTGTTAGTGTCTTTTTGACAGTCATTAGTGTCATTAGGGCTCCACAAATGAGTTCACCCCAGCTAGCACGTGGATTCCAGTGTGATGCGGTATAATAAATATTTTTTGTAGACTTTATCAACCACTGTGCTCACTGGAGCAGATTTTCCAACCAAAATGGCTCAACTGTGAGTAATTAATGAATATAATGGTGAGGAAATGGAGATCAAACCTGTGACCATGCAGTTGTGTTACTCAGTATTCAGTCTATTGTCTGAACTGGGGAGCAGAGCCAGACTAATGATGGACTTTTGAGGCAGACAGACAAAACAAATCCAATTTTCAGCAAACATATTTAAAAAGTAATCCTTAAATCTGTTTTTTAAAATTGTAACTGCTATTTCATATCTACTGAGTGGGACATTTCAGTTTAAAAAATAAACTTTAAGGATACTCTGCTGAACAATGCAATGCAATAGTGATGCAGAATCTCAATCAGATCTTTAACATTCCTGTTCCTGACATACAGAAAAGCACATAAACTTAGGTCTTGGTTCTAATACGCATCAACAGGATGTAGAAAACTTGCTGAAACAATGCCAGCAAAATAAATCCAGAGAAAATAGTTGAATTTTTACCAGTCAGTTGCTGATTTTTGTCTCACAATTAAGTGCATAGAGTACACATAAATGTTGTTTAAACCTCAAGAGTAAACACTAAAGGAAAAGGGGAACACAGAAATGAAGATGGGGCAGCCTTCTGTCAGTGAATGTCTGTGTTATGACTTGGGGAGAGGAACAAGCTGTTGAATAACTAGCAGTGGCATGCTGCAGTGTTGGCAGACGACCAAATACAGTACACAGTATAGTGTGGAGCCTATTGACTTTGACTGGTGTCATGTGGGGTACCAGACAGTGGTGGGGAAATATTGGTAAAGCCAGAAAGTTAAATCTCTAAGATTTCCAATGCAACCATTTTTTTACTAAACTAAGCTGTACACTTAATTTTCTGTCCATCAAGCCAATATGTGGGTCTACTTGTATTTTTTGTCTTTCTCAGTAAATATCAGTAATAAAAAAGTTTTACATGATGCAGTGGTTTCCAACTGGTCTAGCATCAGTTCTCAATCAGTGACACCTGAAAGTGACACACAATTATCTAATGCTTCTGCTAACAAAAAAAACACCTTCAGATACACTTACTCCCAATGGAATTTAAGATATATAAATACAAAAACAAAATGGTTATTAAGTGCACTGTTTATTTTGGCATAGTGGACCATCCACTCATTAGCAACACATGAACATTCTCCATTTAGGAGCTGTTAAAGAATTTATTAATGATATTAAATTTTAAAAAAGAGATCTGGCCTGTTTATTCTATTTAGACAAGCATTTGGAGAGAGAGTATGAGCACAATCACAGCTGTCTCTGCTGGGTGGGGATGATGTAGTAGCTAAGGTAACAGTAAGGACACAGAAGTAGCTAAAAGATACTGAACTGAAACTTTCCCTAACAGGAGCCATTGCAAATGCGGGTATAAATAGAAAGAATGCAATGTTATGCTTCTAAAAAACAGGATGCTGTATTTTTTTTACTGATGATATATTACATGTAAACCTCGGCTTTTCTCCAGTAAGTGACAGTAATGTGTGTATACCTGTAATCTGCATCCTGGCAGCTGTCAGGAGCCACTTTGCTAGCCTCCTATTAATGTTGTGCTGACTCAGCAGTGTGCCTCATTACCCCAATTAAATAGCTTAACGCTTGTTTACTCTGGGGAAAAGTTACACGCTGCTTGTGTCACAGTTACTTTACCCTGACTTCTCTACTGATTGCTGTGCATTTTAGCTTAGATTTAGGGCCAGGCTGTAGTTAAATGTGGACGTTACAGAGTACAAACAATACAGCAAGTCCATTAGTGGCATAAGCTGGGATTTTAGTGTCAAGCTGGGTGAAGGTCTGTCATATCTGAGTCAGGCAGTGGGAGTGATGGGGACGATGTACATCAGGAAAGCTGCTAATGGGAACATGAGGGATAAAATACACATGCTGCATGTGGAAATGTGGAATATAAAACAGCATTTCCTGTGGAGGCATGTTTCTATTGCCTGGTGTGCTATAAATGTGAATATGTTAATATAATGAATGGACATTTGGCAAGTGTTATTTATTAAAAGTAGTAGTAGATTATAAGAGCACTGTGCAATTTAGGGTGAGCATTTGACAGTTCAGATTCATTTAAGAGAGGTTTTTTTTTCAAATATGTGACACATACAGGTTCA
This sequence comes from Chromis chromis, assembly GCA_900302755.1. Classification (NCBI taxonomy): domain Eukaryota; kingdom Metazoa; phylum Chordata; class Actinopteri; family Pomacentridae; genus Chromis; species Chromis chromis. The sequence continues at coordinate 40,050 of OMNN01017125.1, forward strand.
GAATAATCTTTCTCACAAAGCGGCTAGCACAGTGCAGATTTACAGTATGAGTAGTATGACATGGTACATGTGCATATACTGTGCAGTAAATTTAAATTCAGTCATAACAGACCAGTGCACTGTATTTCTGAACATTGCACTCTCCATCGTCGGCTCCTTTATAACTCCTTTGTGTGGCTGTTGCTAAGTTTGTCATGAGGAGAGGACCTGAGGTGCGCAGGCAAATAAGGGAGAAGCATTAATTAAATAGACAATGATGGAATGTAATAAGTCAGGCAACTTGACTCTACTCTGGAGACCGACAGAGAAATGAAGCAGTTTCTTGTTAATGTTGTCATGCACACCCACTCCTGCTGTTTGCATCTGCTTTTAGTTTAAGCCCCAGAGGAGTCAGAAATTAACACTGAATCAGCGTTTCTGTCCAAATCGCAGAAAATATGAAAATGGAAATGTGTGCTACTGTTTGTACGTATGGCATTAAGAGCTTGTTCACTTATGCAGTAAGCTGCTAATTACTTTTTGCTTACAGATGAAAATATATATCACACCAATAGAACATGCACTCTGCTTCTCTTTAACATTTTGTAACAGTTTTATTTTGCTTTAACACTTTAATTTTAAATTGCAATGTAAACTTAAACTCCTTCATACATGTGCAATTATTCATATTGGATATTGTCTCATTATGGCTTTAATTTTCATTCATCTTATTGTCGTCTGCTAAAAGAAATTAAAGTTTATACTTCAGGTGCACTCCCTGTCCATCTGGACAAGAGTAAAGGCAAAAGTAGAACTTTTATATAATGCAAAATGCACACTTATGCTCTTACAGATGACCTGAGTGGTCAGGTAAGCACAGCAGAACTTACAGTGCTGATGTGACATTGACACTTTCCTGCTCGCCTGCTCTCTCTCTAGGCACCAAATCACATTATCATACACATGATTTATTCATGCATAGTCTATTTATGTATCGACTTAGACAAACAGAGTTGTTGCTTTCGTGCCGAAAGACAGACTGCAAGGGAAAGAAAGACAACTAAACTAGCTGCTGTTGCAGTATGAGTGCATCCTGTGGCTGCATGTTTTCTGTCTTGTCAACATTGCAGTAATGTGCAGGACCTGGTGACACACCACAACAGGATGCTCCGTTATAAGCAGCAACACTATCCTCCTGAAATGTAATTGCACCGTGTCAACTTTGCGGTGAGTCACGGCCATGCATTTTACATTTGGATGTGGGAAATGAATGGTGCTACTACTCATTCCTCTTGCACTTCTACTTACATTTTCTTGGCTGAGTGGGCAGCAGATGAATTATATTGTCAATAAGGCTGAAACAGATTAGATTGTGGCCTGAATGCTGAGTAACACAGGTGCTGGACCTCATTCTGTCTGTATGTGACACATCACATTACTGACTTAATTACTTCCTTTCTGAGCTCACAGTTAGTTAACAGCAAAATAGGCTAATTGACAGACATGATTAGCTGAAGTTCAAATATCTGCAAGTTACATTGCAAAGAACAGAAACCCAAGGCTGTACAAAGGGCTGGAAGTTAACATAATGGGTTATTGTGTGCAAAAATGTGAAATACATGTGATTTGCAGATTAAGGATTGAACAAAAACCAATGGTGTGATCCTTTTAAGGAAATGTTCTCAATTTTCAAGTCAGACTTTAAACAATATTGACTTTCAAATTAACATTTAAACAGGTTGAGCTTGATGTAAGTATTCTTACTGTTAATACTGGCCCTTAACAGGATGCTTCCCACAAACAAATGGGAGACAAAATCCTCCATCCCTGTTCTGTGCAAAAGCCCTCATTAACTGAAGCTAATGTGATGTTCAGCCATATGATTCAATTAAATCCAATGGATGTCTTCCTTTTATGTGTCTATCTGTCTGTTACAGATCAAGAAAGAAAAAATATTGTGTTCTTGTGATTTTATAGGGAAGAGAGTGCAACTTTGGGAGATACCCAGATGAGTTGACAGACTGCTGAGGCCTCGTATTAGCTTCAGATAAACCTTCAAATATATTTTTCCACGGAGCGATTTTATTTCTGCAATGCAGTCAAATTTCTAAGTAGTTTAGCATTTTAAAACTCCTGTAATCTAAACCCAACCAGTGTGAGGCAAAAATTCCTCTTGTGTCTGCCAGGAAAACCTTCAAGTCAGGGCAGAGGAGGTGAAAATATCTCAAATTAAAAGTGAGCATTCAAATTTAAGGCCACAAGTGCACAACACTGCCTAATTCAAGTAGAAATACTCCCATTCCGTGTTGAGTATATCACACCTAAATATCACACATGCTGCTCAAGCCTTATGTTTCTGTGTTTACATCTCTTATAAGAATAGTTGTCTGTCTGCATAGCCTGGAACTATAAACACAAAGTCTTGCAGTCGTTTGAATTATAGATGGATATTTACACAGATCGGCCCCTCAGGCACTGCCTATTGTATCTGCTGTGGAGAAACAGAACAGAGCCAAAGAGATAAACATAAGCAGAGGAAACAGAGAGGCTGATTTGAGAATGGAGAGGAAAATGAATCAGGAAGCAGGGACACAGACAGAGCCAGAAAGCTAACTGTCTGATTGACAGCAGGTAGAACGGGCCTGGGGATGGAGGAAGAGTCCGAAGCTCTCGGCCTGAGGTGAACATGTGTCTTTATGCTCCCTGCAGCTCAGCAGAGATGAACTGGTATGATTTGAACTCATCCTCTGAGGCGCTACAGTCTAAATCCACGTGCTGCCGACGTGTTGTTCTGTCAAGCATATCTCTGGACATGTGAAACCAATATCTGGCTCTCTGTATCGGCCCCTCCAGTGCAGTGCTGGGATCAGAAGAATTAGGGATTTAGGAGGCTGCTGACTCCGTCAAAGCCTCTTAATGGATCTCAGTGTTCATACCTTTCAGAACAGGTGCCGACGACAATCCACCGACTGCACATCCACTCCAGCCTCTCAGTGGCACTTTTGTTTTTACTGCTTAGCATAATAGCCGCCGTTAATCTGTCACTGATGTAATCTCACCATATGGGGAAAACAGACGGCCAACCAATTCCTGACTTCCAAACTCCATTGAACTATTTTTACAGCGAACTATTCTAGAATCCGTGAAGATCATTAATAAGTGCAACGCAAAGCAGTTGGAATGTTGTTGCCATGGTAACAGAGTGACAAAGCCGACGTTCCTGCTTGAATCTCTCAAAACATGCAAACTTGCATCAACAAAGGTGCCACTTTTTCCCAACTTTTCTGAGCTAAATGCAAATATACCATTATCTCACGAAATGTGTTCGTTTTTTAATGTGTTTGTTATTCCTTTTGGCAACAGTATTAGCAGACAGTTCCACACCGTGTTCCTGCGTGTCTGCGTTTCCACACACGCTTTGATACAGTTTCCATTTGCATCACGCATCAGCATTAATGACGTCTTCATGAAGCGCTTACGTAACAGCTGTAGTCTCCCCTCCTTCCTTTGTAAATTCAGTCACGTCCAACTGGAGCTGCAGACAAACTGAATAATACATCTGTACTTCTCCAGCCAGACCTCTGCTAGCGTACCACCTCTTTATCTCTCTCCCTCCCTCCCTTTCCTCACAAGGGTAAGTACATGTGCTCGACTCCTTCGGCGGGTGAAAAGAAAACTATCAACAGGTTAACTGACATCTGAGAGCAGGAAAACTTGAACCAAACACGGACCGCTTTTAGATGCAGCAGGAGATAGACCAACACATTGCAGAAAACACATCAGTAGTGAGAGAGTTCATCTCTTACCTATCAGGAAGTCTGCAAAGGAAAGCAATATCTACAATCTTAGCACTCTATTGAGGGATAGATGATAAATGAGGTTGTCAAAGAGCCTGAGTGCCAGACAGAGCAGGGTATGGTAGCATGCTTGGAGTAAAAAGGTTTTTATTTTATTTTACTACATGTCTTTAACTGGACAAAGGCCAGTAACATAGACAGTTATATTTTCATGCTGCTGCAAGCACTAAAGCGGGAGAAGGAAACATAGGTAGGGGGAAAAGGTGAAGGAGGGGAAATAATAGCAGGTAGGGATAGAAGAAAGGAGGTAAGGAAGGAATTTAGGAGTGGGCAGGCTGCAGTCACCAAGACCATAGAGCCATAGGCAGAAGCAGAAGAAGGACAGGGAACAGGAGGGGGTTTGCTGACTTACAGTCTGTAGCTGAGTAGATCAATCTTTAGTCATGAATATAATACATAATCTTCTGGACAGGAAGATAAAGAGTTTTGTCTTTTTTGTTCTACGAGGCCAGTTAAGGTGAAAGCACACACTGAAATTGCCTAGTCATTGAACTCATTAGGGCAGCAGCTGGTGCCATCTATAACCCCTTTTCTTTTTGCGCTTTGTTTTGGTCTGTGCATGCGCCTCAGGGTGGCAATGACCGAGTTAATGGTTTGGGGTAGGGAGGGGTGGGCAGGAGCTACAGATGCTATGCTCCTCAGTTCAACATGAGGGGGGTA
>OMNN01017127.1:0-22962 GCA_900302755.1 Chromis chromis
CTCTGCTTGCCAGATAGATTATAGGTTTTCTGTAAGTAATCCTTTTACTGTTCCAGCGGCGGCGGCCGCAACCGCCGTGTCCAGACTGTCTGTGTATTTCTGTATCAGTCTGAGACTTTTCAACACCTGAGTGGAGACAGGAGACGTTTTTGTTACCACACACCAATAAATTAGTCTGTAGTTTACAAGAGCCCCTGGACTTTAGCTTGGTGTTCTAGTACAAATATCAAAGGAAGTGTTTTTCTGCGTATGCGAATATATTTGTGTTCTTAGGACCCTGACAATGTTTTCTCAGGCTCAGTGTGCGTTTCAGGTTGATTGGAGGTGAAAGCTCATGTGTCTTTAACATTTACTTCAAAAAGGTATTCCCACTGAGACGTTATTACAATCAAGACTGACATATTTTCTACAGTAAGTGTGTGTTTGAGCGTGAGGGAGGTTGTAGCAGTGCTCTGGTCTAGACGCTACACTTTTATGATCTTTCTCCTAACTACGGCCCTTCCTGGAGTTTGCACCTACGTTCATGCTCTAAAAATGTTGGTAATAAAAGCTACTGATAATTTACAAAATATTTTAAACGTACATAAGTGTCTGAAACATTACATCATCAGCTGTCATGGAAAATAAAACAGCACAAAAGAGTTAAAAAAAGGAGCACCCAGATCACAAACCTGCTGCACAGATGCAACAAAACCACCTGTCTGCGCTTGTAGAAACCTCATACACATCAGAAATATCATAAATATCTCGCACACTGGAAAACATCTGAACAAATTTATTACCTCATAAAACCTTGTTTTTCTATATCGAATTTGTTGCAGAGGTAGTTTGAACTGCTCGGAACAATGACCTTATTTCAGAATAAAGCGTACCGTACACTTGTATCAAGATATTTCACTTGATTTATGATACAAGAGAAGCAATCATCGCTTCTGGCCATAAATCCATGCAAAATTCATCAAAAACACTTCAGAAATTGGGTCATACTTGCAAGTTGTATTTAATGAGGATTAAAGTAGCTGTGAAATTCAATATTTATGTGAGGATTGCCCTGACAGTCATTTTTTATTAAAAAACAAACAAAATATAAGCACAATAAACAACGCTGACACTCGCCAAGACCCCATTAGAGGATGCTCTCTAACTCGTCTCTTGCTAATTGCTTTCACTTACTCAGTGATCCATTCGAAGGCGCAATATCAGAATAAATGACTGTTTTGAATAGATTAGAGTATCAAGCGTCTCTTCTTTCTCACACAAATGCCTCATAATGCCTCAGAAATCTGCCTGATTTGAACCGGCCTGATCCCTTTATAGCTGCTCACCTTCAGCAGTGTATGGCTCTAATGGTTTCTCCAGCAGCAACAACTGGCTCAAGTTCTTATCCTCCTCATGATCCTCATCATTTACAGAGGAGGTCATTAAGCCTTCTCGTGGGAATTTGTATGTCGAAGCAGAAAGAAGCGAGTTCAAGGGAACAAAGGAGACAGGATGGTAAAACTGTTTGTTTTTGTTGCACGCGGGAAATAAGTCAAAAATTAAAGCTGTATTATTGTACACTGATCAGGCATAACATTATGACCACCTGCCTAATATTGTGTTGGTCCCCCTTATATAGTCAAAAATGTTCTGAACCATTGGGCTTGGACAAGAGGACCTCTCAGGGTGTCCTATGGGGTCTGGAACCAGGACGTTAGCAGTGGATCCTTTGGGTACTCTGGATTGTGCAGTGGGGCCTCTGTCAATCCAACTTGTTCCACTGCATCCTGTTGATGCTTGATCAGAATGGGGTCTAGGAAGTTTTGAGGTCAGATCAACATCTTGGGCCATTGTCATGTTCCTCAAGATGTTCCTGATTGGTTGATGTTTCTGTCATGTGGTGGGGTGCATTTTCCTGCAGGGGTAGACCAGAGACATTTGGGATTTCCATTTGCATGATGGAGTGTGCTTGTTCTGGGACAATGTTTATTTGGGTGTCTAAGTCTCTTCAACACTGATTTTCCAGCAGAACACCACATAGTACCAATATGATCAATGTTATTCACTTCACCTGTCAGTGGTCAGAATGTTGTGGCTGATCGGTGTATTCAGCTCATTGGTTGCAGCAAAAAAGCTGCCATATCGGTATCTAATAATGTTGATGTAGTGAAAGGCTTTCTTCCATCAGCAACATTAGCGTTACCTTGTTGTTTTTCCGACCACCTTGACTCTCTTTTTAGCTCTGTTTTGTATTTCACAAGCTCCAGAGAGACAAACAACTTCATAAATGCTACACTGACTTTACGTGCAGCCTGTTAACTTTGTCCGTCTGACAGTTGACATTGAGCACATAGTAAACAGTTGGTTTATCAGAGGAGATTTGCTGAAAATAGCTACCAATGGGGAAAATGTTGAGTGAAAGCAGAGTTTTGGGCCCAAAAACGAACACAATGATCCAAAACAAACCAAGACACATTTGGTGTATATGAGAGACTCTGCAGAGGTGGATGAAAAGTCTCCGTGGGTTCATCTCTTTTTACATTACGCATAAAAATGTTGATCGGTGCAGCTTTAAGTCCACCACTTCTCTGCTTCTCAATTATTTGTATAGTCTACTAACACCTTTTGTATATGGGTGAGGCTGCAGCATAGGACAGTACATTCAGACATGTTTAGTCTTCAACACCTGGTTGCAGTAAAAGCTTGACTTAATGCCACATATTCACAAATGTGTGAAACTCAGGTAAAGCTTCACTCTCATTACTTACAACAATGAAAGGCCTCCTGCTTTACTCTCTCCTGCTCTTTAGTTTAGTCTTCTCCTATCAATCACTACCTTCTTTCTTTCATAAAATTACCTCCAGCCCTGTGGCCCTCGGCGGCCATAACGGTGTCTCCTCCATCTCATTGAGCCCGTGTGATCATTCCTCCGCTGAGCTGTTATGATGGAGATAACAGCCGCCGTCTCTTCTCCTGGATTCATCGCTCTTGTTAATGCGCTCTGAGTCTTGTTAGATCCAATTACCCAACGCAGGGAACGGCCTGTTTCTCCATATGAACTTTTCTCTTGTATTGAATACATTAGCGAAAGTGGAACTAAATTAATTTTATGCACGGTGGAAGAATTTCGGCCTATTTCGTGCTCATCTCCAACATTTGTTGGACAGAGATCGGCAGCAGAAGATTAAAAACCAGCACAAAAAACTTATGATTAACATAACATGTCACTTTATATTACAGCCTGTAAATGAAAGTGCCATTATTTTTTAATTATGGTGCACCCGTGTAATAACTGTAAATAATTACTGGGTACAATAAAACAGTTACAGATGCCAAAGTTCTTGTAATAAAGGGGTAATTATGGTATAACTACTTTTTGAATTGCATGATTCTTATGAAATAATTACAAGGTGCAGAGAAAACACAAAAATGAGGAGCTTATTCATCATAAGGTACAGAACTATACTTATGGCCAGACAAAACCAAAGCATATTAAAAGGGGTAATTTATATGTATAGGTTTAACAGGCCACCACTTTTTATTCATTGGGTCAGCCATAACTGCATCCCTGTAGCCTGTAATTATATTACCAGAACATCCTCTTAGGTTAAAAATAGTTACTCGATTCAATTCCCAATATATATAAAGAATGTTAACCTTTAGTTTGATTTGTTTTGTCCTATTAATACCACCATGTTGTTATTGGTGCCCAATAATTACAAAATGCCTCAACTACAATTTGTGGGTTGTGATCCAAAGCGTTACGGTAAACTGGAGTCACAGACTATTTATGGCTGTGATTAAACCGGGCTAATTGGGCTAACGAGTTGCATTCTGACACACATTTATTGAGCTCTAATTGGACAGGACGTCTGCATGAACTCAGGTTCTTCTTTTAGTTCATAAAATTCTGCCGTGACCTTTACAGTGATGAACCGTCATCCGTGTACAGTGTACTAACGCACCAAACCCCCCAAAAGCATCGGCTAACAATCCATAATGTGACAATGAGTTTGGCGCTTTCAGGAAAATGTGGAAAATGAAGCCAGACACCTTTGGGGCTTTCAGTAGTTCTTCTGTTTAGGTGTTAGAGATGGAAGATTAGCCACTCAGGATGACAGTTCTGCAGGCGAATACCTGTCTGGTTTGAGAAGGTGCAGGGTGATTTACAAGGGAATGTGCGGCCAGTAAACGAGACGGATGCCAGCGGCTTGCGACTTGGACGGAAAGTGTGTTATATATACGGAAGCATCCCATGGTGAGGACACTGGTATTTTTTCCACTGCTGCCAGGGTTATTTTAATGAGATTGGACCTTTTCTCATAGACGGAAGAGACAGTGGAGCCATTTCCACCCTTGTCTGGCATCCGTGGCATGCAGCAGCCAGGCACTCAGACTATGATGGAGATGCTGAGGTGCAGATCGGATGACCGGCGCTGAATAAGAAGCCTGAATTGGAGGGATAATGCTGAATATCGCCGACACTCTATCTTCCTCTACCTCTCACCATTGTTCTCTATCAATAACCCCTTCTATTTTTTCATCTATGTTTCCGTCAGCTCTAACTCTATTTTTCTGTCTCTCCACCAGGCCTACCCTCTTAGCTCTCTAGGACGGAAGCAGCCAACAGTGCTGGTGATCTGTGGTCCGGATCAGAATGGATCCATCGGCCTGGTTTGCGCCCGACACCTGCGCATGTTTGTAAGTAACCTAAAGAGTCACGTCAGGCTAAGAGTGAATGCCTACCTTATGTAACAACATAACAAATTAGCAGCTATTAAACACAGTCTGGTAATTACTGAGTCATTCAGACAATTCAAAAATATCATCTCCCAGACATTAAATTGTGTCATAACTAACAGGGGATCTCCATATACGGGCCCACGGCGCTTTACAGAGTTTCATTTCAGCTCCTGTAAACGGCTCCGAGCAGTTATCCCATTACCATCTCCGCAAGGGCACTCAGACAGTCATGATATCATGCTATTGTTACTCTCGTTAAAGCCGTCTCGTGCATCGCCTCCCCCGCCGCGATGTGATGTCATGACCACGATGTCTGCATCTCGGGCCTCATGCAAACACATCTCAGTGTCTTTTCACTCGGTGCTGCGGTCCTGCCCCAGTCTACGACTTTATTGGAAGGGAAATATCGGATATGTGTTTTTGGGATCTTTGGCTTAGAATGGAATGCATCTATACACTTTACCATATGTGTCTGACGTACTGGATTTACAGTGCATTGATAGTTACTGATTAAAACCATGTTAGACAGACTTTATTTAAGCAGCCCGGTGGCTCTCTGTGGAGTCTCTCTCTCTCCCACTCTGTCTTTTCCCTCTCAAGGCCAAGAACAAGGTCAGAGGTCAGCTTTGAGGGAGATATATTTCACCCTGGAATTCCAGAAATGAATGAGAAGCTGTTACATAACTTAACCTGAAAACAAAAAAAAATCATGACACAGGTGGACACTGATTCTCTCTTTCTAATGTGTTTGTTGTGTCTGATATTTGGTCCGTTTCTCTCTAATGTGTTTACCTTCTGCATCGGTGTGTTTTTCTCATATTGTGGGGAAAAAAACACACACCGAAATGTGCTGCATAAATAAAAGTTTTACTATTATTGTTTTTAAAGTGACTCCACACTACTCCTGGGCCGACTGGGACCGACGCTGGTCTGAGTTTGCTCTAACTTGAGAAACATGAATACTTACTTTGGATGGCGAACAGCTTTCATAGCGTATGTTTTTCACGGTGTGATGTGATCCCTGTCAGCAGGACGACATGCAAGGATACACGTGAGACACACGGTTTAACAGGCGAACGCACATATACACGTACACATGCATGCACGGCCTGCAGCCCCTGATCTGGAGCTGTGAATGTGATTAGACAGAGCATAGAAATGAATGATCAGCTGCAGGCAAACAATTTCCTCCCCGAGTCACTCTGAGTTGCTCGCAAAAGCAGGTTGTGTGTCGTTCATCTTTGATTATTTCCACCGCGAGGTACGGAGGAGAGCATACCGGATGATACAAATATTCCTTGATCAAAGCTTATGTCGAAGGAGAATAAAAAAACAGCAACTATGGTCATTAGTTCCGGTTGTGCTGTTCGTAATAAAACAAGTGGAGATGATGTCAGGTTTGGCTCGCTGATGTGCTCCATAGACAATCGCTGCATTCAGGCTTTATGATGTTAGTCATGTTATAGCTCACATGCACCACTATTTTATACCTCAGCAGCATTTTAAAGCATGTTGTAAACTCCCTGCATGTCAAACTGTTACTTGTGTCTCCAGTTAAACATTTTAAAAGTCTTAACTGTGTGCAGCAGACCTCATCCCTTCGTGCTTAATGGGCTGTTTATAAAAACAGAATACTACAGGACACCGTGCTCCCGCTGGGAGAGGAAGTGTCACCCTGTTAGAGCGCTAACTGGAAAAAGAGCCTTTTTCTTTGCCCTCGTTGCTTGGTTCTGTCTCACGGCTCATTTCTGCTCACGCTCAGTGATGCTGACAGTCATTTTCGAGCTCTTCCTCAGTTTCGCACATTTTGATGGCGTAACTGCTGATGAGTTCAAGGGCACGGAGGGGCCACGGTTTAACCTCAGGGGAGCTGCACACAGTGGATGGCATTCAGCTCGTCTCCGCGCTCTGTGGAGATGACGTCGGAGATCAGCCGTTTGATTGGTTTAGGATCGCTGAGGAGACAGTTGACCTGACAGATCGCTTCCTTCCTTGTAGGGAAGCTTCAGCTGTTTTTCATTCATTACTTTTTGTGAGAACAATGTATATTCAGGCTGCCTTTTGAGGTTTAGGACAACAAAAGATATTTTGAAGGAAATTCATCTCATCCCTTATGAAATATATTTTATAATATTAACAGTTTATTGATGTTGTGGGTTTTTGTTCTCAAGTACCATTTAATATAAGATATTTTATACTTGGCAAAAGTTGTGGCACCTCAGGGATCTAATCCTACTGTTTCTGAGTTTTGTTGATGTATTTGTTTGTATCAACATTAATAAAAAAGAACTTAATATATCATATACACTCAGTCCCTGGGAGGAATTGTGTAGTTGAAGCTGTTTAAGTGAAGTACTGTTTCAAATAAATTAGCTTTCTAGTTTGGTGGCAGCAGTTTACATTTATGCATTCCATCAACTTGAAATAAAATTTTGTCTCTGTAAACTGCTATTATAATTATAAAATATAAACTGCAAGAATCCTTATGCATCATATGTCAAATTTTTCTGTGGCAACTTAATCACTGTTTTCTTTTGGTAAGATTACAGAGTATGAAACTATTTTCAATATGAAAAAGGAAAGAACGGTAAGTCTAACGACAAAATAATATTAAAAAAGCAAATACTTTAAATTGATTTCCCGTAAAAATGATGTGGCAGCAAGGCTGGTTTTAGAGGAATCAAATAATTTAAGTACATCTAACTTAAACCAGTTGCTTTAATATAACTTGTTACCTTTATTTGGATAAATGTAATTAAATTGAGTTGTACCAATTGAAGCAATTAATTTAGGTTGGTGCAGCATTTCTCCTTTTTCAGTATATTTCACATATTAGATTGTTCATACTGCAACACAGTATGTTATATACTTACTACCTCTGTGCAGTTCAACAGCAAATTCCCCTCCAGCGTATTGAGATAGATGGATATCTCAGAGTACCTCTACAGATACATGAGAAGAGTGTCATTTAGATGAACTGACCCTTTAAATGTATGTACAATATGTTATCTCTGTAAACATACTTATCAAAGACCACGTTTTCGAGAAGAAGATGAACATACACGATCAAACATGCGAGCACACACTCGCCGTATTGACACCGCTCCCGGGTTTTAAGATTTATCTTTGTGAGTATGTAAAGGTCACGGATCACAGGTGCTTCCTGCTGAGCATCACAGGCCTTTCAGACTGCAGGGGTCTGGATTTCTACTCTTCTCAGCTTCCAGCCTATAAGGGAAGCAGACTGCAGAAACCTCAACTTTTGATCACAAGTTTTTTTCACTTGTCATGAACTGGAAGCCGAATGTACATTGAAGGATTATCCACACTGAATTATGTAAGTGCTGGCTGAAGCCGCTGACTTGAATCTTGACATTAGGTAACCTTTTCTCTGTGTTTGTGCTTCCATCTCCTCCTTTGTGTTGTTTTCCTCTGTTGCCTCATCCGATGCAGGAATACGAGCCCACCATCTACCACCCTAAACGCTCCTCTCACAGTCTACACCAGGATTTCACAGTTCAGTGTGAGAAGATGGACATCCCCTTCCTCTCCTATCTCCCTACAGAGGTCAGCAGCATTTTTACACAATGACATATTTTATAAATGCTTCAGTTAATTTGTAGTGTGCTGTAAAGTTTGATAAACATATACGCTGTAGCCTTGATTAGAGAAGTAGTAGTTCTTTGCTTTAGAATGATGCCACATTCACAACTGTACAGTAGTTTCCGCATAGCGTCTGTGCAAAGATCCATCTACCTGCACCTCTAAAGCTCACTAGTGATATCCTTTTTTAAACTTTAATCTGTGCTAAAACCAAAGCGTAAATACTATTATTTGCGTCTTAAAATCGGTTCATGTGGTGAATTATTTCTTGGACCTTTTACTTCCTGGAGTCTCTACTGGTTGCCTGGTAACTGCCTCCAGAGACACAGCATGTTAATGAGCTTTAGAACTGGCAGTGTTTTGTTTTTTGTTACCTTTGGACACAGTCAAATTAATTGTCTGTCCTTGGTTACAACCTTTATGCTAAGAGAAGCTAATTGACTGCTGGATATAGCCCAGTAGGCAGATATGAGAGCGTGTTATCTATATTCTGATTTAAATCTCTGTAAAAATGGGAAAGTCCTCTACCTTTTCGCTTTGTGTCTCCTTTAAAATGAATCAGTGTATGAACTATGGAACAGCTTTTCAGATGGGCTTAGGTAAAAAAAAACAATTGTAACATCGCCATTAATAATTAAAAACCTGAGACACCTTGGATCGTGACATTCATGTGGATGATACTTTGACAAGTACCATGCACCAAAACATTGCTGCACACTAAGCTCACATGGAAATGTCACTCTCCGATGGCAGCAGCCTTCCCCAGCAGGGTAATATGTCCTGCCACACTGCAAAAACTGCTCAGGAATGACTTGAGGAACACGACCAAGAACTGCATAAGTCCTGTGTCCATGCTCCGACTATTCATAGCTACTTTTGGCATCATGATCTACATTATATTAAGTATGTGGTTTGGTTGGTGTGGCTGATCAGTGTGTATATACAAGGGTGCTTCAAAAAGGTCTTGGCCTTACCCAGAAACAAGGGGTGTAATTTCGTTTTTGGGGCATAAATGTATACTATAAAGTCTTATATCACTGTCCGCAAAACCTCAAATGTTTGGGGCAATCAAAGAAAAACGGAGAATAAACCTTCGAGCTGGAGTTGCTCTAGGACAATACACCCACCCACACAGCACAGGTGGCAGAAGCAGCCAAATGTGGCTTTAAAATGTTGCCTCATGCACCTTACCTACCCAATCTGGCACAGTCTGGCTTCAATCTGTGTCCCAAACTGAAGTCCCACATGCCTGGTTGCCATTTTCAGAGTGATGATGAGGTCATGCATGCTGTTGAGGAGAATCTGGAGGCTTAAGATATGATCTCCTTTTGTGAAGGGATAGCAAAACTTGAACATCAGTGGACCAAGTGTATTAAAGTTAAAGGAGACTATGTTAAAAAATAATGCAAGAACAATTTTTCTCCTGTGAGGTTTTCTAATGAGGCTGGGAACTTTTTGAAGTACCCTTGCATATACAGTATGGGTCTAAAGACAGAGGGTATGCAGATTGTAAAGCTCACTCAGGGAAATGTGTGCTTTGTGATATTGGGCTATATAATCAAAACTTAACTTGAGCCACTGGAGGGGAAACCATTGATTCCAGCAGTCTAAAAAGAAAAATCCTCATTTTATTCATTCTGAGGTGTGTTCTGTTCAGGTGCAGCTCATAAACGATGCCTACAACATAGTGATTGATGCGATGCTCGGCCCAGATGCGGACTGCGCCAACATTAAGGAACCCTACTCTGGTATTCTGGTCACTTTGAAGCAAGTCAAGATTCCTATTGCCAGTGTGGATGTGCCCTCAGGTGAGTGTTCGTATAAACTGTAGATATCAGACTTGAGGCCCAAAAACACAACATGATAAATGAGCCTCCAGGCAGCTGCCTAGGAGCCTTGGCTCACCGAGAGGAGTTTTCCAAGTCTGGAGGCACACATGGAGGATAAATCTTATGCTACAGTCAGCTCAGTGTGATTCCATCATACTCCACATACATTACCCGCTGAAAACACAAAATTATCACAATGGTCGTCTCCATAAATGCCTCTTTTTCTCTGCCTCAGGTTGGGATGTAGAAGAACCAAGTCAGGAGGGGATAAGCCCAGACGTTCTCATTTCACTTACAGCACCGAAGAAGTGCGCCATGAGTTTCTCGGGGAAGCATTTCTTGGCTGGACGTTTCCTGCCCTATGACATCCAGAAAAAATATGAGCTTAACCTCCCAGAGTACCCTGGCACAGACTGTCTCATAGAATTGTAACACATGGAATCACCAGAGCCAGTGTGGCCACGCCTCATTTTAAAAATGTATGGTCGACCTATTCTCTTGTTTTTGTATTTTATAGATTGTTAATGTGATTTAATGTTAACATCTCAGTTGTGTAGATCAGGATACACCTTAACCAAATGTGCTGTTGAGCTACAGTAAAAGGATAATATTTAGAATCTGTGGTTTGAGTCGTGTCTTTTTAGGGAACGGCATGAGGAGTTTTGTGTCAGTCTACTTGTACAAGCTGTAGCATTACACTGTGTTCTGATTACTTTGCAAAAGAAGCTTCTTTTTCCAGTGTCAGCAAAGAAGGAGGAATTTTCTATGACACCAGTCACTGAAATCTTTTTTTTTATTAACTTTTTTTTAATGTTCTGATGCACATATGTTCCCATGTTTACCTTTCTACTGACGTGTGCTGCTGAGTTGAGTTGGTGTAGGTTGGCGATTATAATTTTTTATGTTTACATGTTTTTGCTTTGTTTGGTCAGCCTGCACTGCTGGATTACTTTTGTTTCAGTTACCTCATTTGCTTTTACAAAAAGCCCAGATAGTTCATGTTGTCCAATTAAAGAAAGGTTCAATTTCAAGAAAGTGTCCAGTTTCTAGTGTTTTTATCTTCACTTAAAGCAGCATTGGTGAAAAGAGTAAAATAAAAAATAAAAACATCAAAAGATTCTGGATGCAAATGACTTAAAGCTGCACTGATTAATATTTTAGATCAGTAATGGATTGAGTAAGGATGTATTATGAAAGGAGGTCACTCACAGTGAGAAACCTACTGAGAATTGCCAATCAACTCTGCAGTTTCCATCATCATTGTTCTGGTTTTCCGAGTCTGCAACTCTAGTCCCATTAACCATGTTTTCAGCTGCAGCAGGCAGTTTTTTTTCAGTGGGAAAGATCTGCTAAAAACCCTCTGTATGCTAGTGATCCAGCACCAAGAGGCAGACAGATAATTTTGCAATGATTTAGTGAAGGCAACAGAGCATTAAGCAGCGTTCTCGTGAGATGGTGGAGACCAAAAATGGAGCTAAAAGGAGAGTGAACATTGGATTTGAATCCATCATTTATTCAGAAACTAGACTCCAACTGAATTGAGATGTTTTGAGTCTTTTGGGTGTGTAAACAGGATACTACTTGCCAATATACCAAACTTTATGAGATGATAAAATTCTGTTTTCAGCTTGTTTCACTGCCCTATTTGGTCAAAAGAACTAAATAAACGTGGCCTTAAAGAAACACAGATAAACATACATTTCTTTCATACTCTTCCAGCTCATATATGCATTCTGTCAACAATTTAACTTTGTTATTTCTTTGATGTTCAAAGCTGAAGTAAGAATAGGGCCCTTGAGTGCCAGGATAACTGTTTGCCAAAACAGGCTTTAAAGTCAACCTGTTCTGTTGGATGATGGTCACTAATCACCAGACCACCAAGCTGCGTAATATCGCCATCACATGCAATTAAGGTGGGGCTACTAAAATGAGCGCACACTCCTACATCTGTTTCGTGGTCCCCAACTGGATTTGATTTGGAAGTGAAAGCCATAAACAGGTGCGATGGAGTTATAATCAGCTGTGGAGGAAGGTCTCTCATTACTGAGCTCAGGGCTGCAGGCCTCGATGAGAGCGACTAAGCTGCTGTGCTGTTTACGGATGAGGTAATGTGTATTTATACAAAGCACAGGAGCTTCTTCTGCATGCTAATACACTAATGCCCAGTGTGTGTGCACACATATGTGAGCGGGTGTAGAAAGTCAGTGAAAAGGAATGTTGATCCGTTTTTTGCTCCCTGGTATTAAATCTGTCAGAGGCGAACTGACAAGGGTTGTAGAAATATGTCTGAGCTTTCAGCCGTCCTGTCTTTCATGCCTGTCCAATCGCTGTCAGGAAACAATGACTTGTCGCCACTCTGTCGTTTGTGCTTTTCATGGGAGCGGCTGAGTAATGAGCTTTGGAGTCGCCGGTGGCCCGCAGAATTGAACAATCATAACTGACAGCAGCACTTGCTGTAATATCCAGCGAGAGATAGTCCAACACGGGAAAGAAATGCGGTCAAAAGATTTAGTGACAGAAAGCAGACGTAAGGCAGAGATAAGTAAAGTTCTTATAATGGAATGTATACTGCTAACTACAGGATCTCAGTATCCTGTCTCAGTGCCACAGAAGGTTTTCCAGAGTTTTTTCATTATGATAAATAGTAGTTTTAAGGAAGGAAAATCACTGAAATGTTTGAATTCAAAACACATTTTGAGAGCCAGGCTTATCTGCTTTCCATGTTTCATCATTTCAGGCATTTAAAGGTCCTACATGGTGAAAATTCATTTTTATTGTGCTTTGTGGTTGTTAGAAACTTGGAGGTTTACTTTTGCCATTCTTCAAGTTTCCCTACAACTAGTTACACTCTTAGCTCTTAGATCCCGTTTAAAACCTAACTAGCTGTCATCCAGCTCAATAGAAATCACCACAAAGAGAGTTTTCTTCCTGAAGGAGGCAGGAACAGCAGCAGGTCATTGATTTTCAGAGCAAAATAGCCCATTTAGAACAACTTAAAAAAAAAAAAAAAAAATTGAGATGAAGACACACTGTGGGGATGTGAGACTTTGAATAATTTGCTAAAATGGGACACAATATGAGAACTTTCATGTTTTATTTATTGTGTGGTCGCATACAAATACATGCAGGCCAAAGGCAAAATTTATACAAGACAACATGAAATAGTTCATTTAAGATTGAAAACAATATTCATATTTATGCTCCATGAAAGGATTTCTGATACAACTCAATGTCACTACCATCTAGAGGTTGGGCTATGCATGTGTTTATGGTGCACTTAAGTGTATTATTAGTAAATTTAATGGTAATGATCAAAGCAAAGAGCACATCTTATTGTGTAATATACAAAATCTTCATTGGTTTGATCATGGTTGAAGCTGCCTGTGAACCACAAACAGTGGTGGAAGAGGAAGTTTTACTTAAGTAAAAGCACCATTAACATGTATATAAAGACCTTCTTGTTACAGGTATAATTGTAAGATCAGCTTAAGTAAAAGTACAAAAATTTTATCAGCAAAATGCACCAAAAATACCAAAAGCTGAAGTCCCTTTTCTGCAGTAAAATGTCCTCTGTGGCAGATTTATTATTTTATACTATTATTTATGACACTGTTAAATTGCTGCATCAGTGTGTGAGCAGGATTTTACAGTTGTAGTTGGTTGAAATGGAGTTACTACTTAGACAGGTAATATGGTGCATTACATTACATTTGAAGTGTTGGAAATTTCAAGTGGAACATCTCTTATAGTCGGATTTCCAACTTGGAAAGCCAGAAGAACCTCACCTGCCCTGATATCAAAAACCAAGACAGATGCTCAGTGCGGCAACAGCAGTGAAAGCTGTCTTTCTATACTGTTTATTACTACACCGGTCTTATTTGAGTCTCATTAGACCAGGTGTACACACAGAACTGTCCAACTTAAATCTGTGGACATCTTATTATTGTTTCTGCATGGACAAAATATTGCTTATTTAGTTATTATCAACTGGTATTGCTCACAATGTCTAACAACGGCTGGTCTGACTCAACGAATGTTAAAGATGGATATAAGCCATTTCAGTCAAATTTGGCCTTTCTTTCACCATCTGCATTTGACGGTTTTCTTCATGATGGGAAACAACCAAGAGCAGCAACCTACCACACTGAAAATGTCAAGTTTTCCTGAGGATTTGGATTGTGCAGTAAGGCAGCCATGCTATTTCCTTTTTGGTGGATTGTCCATTTTATTGACAGTGCTCATCTCTCAGCATGCAAATCACCAAAACAATTCCACCAGTCACTATTTTGAGGGAACATCGACGCCGCATCCTTCGCTTAGCTGTGATTGATTTAAAGAAATACTAACAAACTAGAGCATTTTTACCCCTTAAACAAAATAATAGTGCGGTGCATCAACAAAGCAACAAAGGTTTTCCAGGAGGCGTTCATCTTTGTCTTGGAATGTGGTCATCTCGGATGTGACATCATTTCCAGCTGCAACTTTCGAGGTAAACAGAATGCAGCATGAGTCTACTGGTTCCCAACTTTGGAGTCGGGCTTCTTCAAAGGGCCACATGATAAATCTGAGGGGCCATGGGATGAATAATGAAAGAAGGAAAAACAATGTTCTGATACACACTTCAGTAATAAGGGACTTATTTGCTTGGTTAATCTGTGTTAAACACCTCATCTGACATTTTAATCTTATTAAGGGTCTCCACCAGACACTGTACAGTTTGTGAGATGGTCACAAGCCATAAAGGTTGGTTAATACTTCACAAAGTGTTTCATTTTACAGAATTTTTCATGTTGGTAAAATCTTAATCTGAAAACTGAACAGAAATTAGATTTGTCAGATTAATGTAGTACAGTCAGAATAATCAATTTGCCTCTGAAATGTATAAAGCAACATAAAATGGAAATGCAAATGAAACACAAGGGCCTTAAAATTTAACCGAAACACAGTACAAATTTACTTTTTTCCCCTTCCACCAATGAAAGGAACATTTACCTTAAACTTAACCTTTATCAAGACAGACAATGATCTCAGGGTCTCTTTTAAAAGCAGCACTTACCTTGAAAGTCATTCTTCTAAAAGTTGCTGTTTAACACCCTTTTTTAAATTTAGAACCAAGAGGGAGCAATAAAAGAGCTGAATGCAATTAGTGTTTTTAATTTCCATGGCTTTTACAAGCGACGTCACTAAATAGCAACAATTCACATGCTGCAAATGAGCAAAAGTACATTGCACCTCATAAGCACGTCTCGTGTCTGCGTTCCGAGGACTTTTTCCTGAATGGCATGCCATATGACGCCACTTCCACTCTTTGGCAGCGCATCGCCCTGTAATCAGCAACTGTTAAAAAGTTACAAAACTGAACCAGAAGTTGAACCTAGAGGGAGCGCAGCATCTGGCACTGTCCTGTGTCTGTTCAGACAGAGAAAGACCGAAGGGGGACCAAAGGAGGACACAACAGTTTAGAGAAGATAATTGGAAATGTCTTTGCATGTATAACACAGAATAAACAGTTAATAGAATCTTGAGTTGTAGTCATGAATGAACAGAAAACCTGCTGTTGAAGCTAGTTTCCCATGTGTTGAATTGTGGAAAAAGTCAAAATATGAAACAAAAAGTGTTTAAAAGGACTTTCTGGTGTTTTGAAAGACTGTCACGGAAACCAAAAGAGACATTTAAAAATGGAAACACCTGCTCTGTGGATAAATATAACTTCACTGGAGCAAAAGAGGGTTACAAATAAGCAGAACAAATTTAAATAATGCCGTAAATAAGTCAGAAATTATGACATCCTGCTTGGAAGGACAGGAAAACACCCTGTTATTTTCAGTAACCACAGCTACAAGCACACACTCCCCTCCTCCCCCTGCATGCGTGTCTCTCCACCCCCACCGAACCCTCACCTTTTTTTGGACGGTGATATGGGGGACCCAGATGTTACATTTTCACCGGCCAATGGTGAGGAGAGAGGGGCTGGATTGGTGTGCACTCCTGATGCCCCCTCTTTTAAAAAGCTCCTGTCTCCAACTCGGCAGCTCGACTCACATGAGAGGCAGCAGAGGCGAGACTCGGCAGCATCACTCACACCTGAGGAGCCGAAGAGAGAGCTGAAGAACCGGCTGCGTTTTTTTTTTCCTCCTTTCCTTTAGTTTGTCTCAATGCTGTAGAAGATCAGAGAAAAACTAGAAAAATCTTCTGCAACTGTTGGCACAATGTTGGAATTAAATAAGGTGGCACTCCTGCTGTCTTTCCTGGCCTCGGTGGCTCTGGGCCAAGGTAAGTGAAGACTGATGACACAACTGTTACTATTACTGAGTTAAAAGAGGTTGCCAAGACAACAGAATCACAGGAAGCTGCTGTGAAGCTGCAGATTTTCCCAGCAAAACAGCCAATTTTAAGATGAATCTTGTACTGAGTTGAGTGATTTTTTCATCTCCCTTGTCGTTTCTTGTAATCACATAAGAACAGAGGGGCCGGTTTGTGGCTGCTCGCACATGTGCAACGCAACTGACAGTAGAGTTTTCTAAGTTGACGGCATTTCCCAGAGGATGCCGGAGCAGGATTTAGACAAATGTCTGGAGGTGAGCTCATATGATAAGAGTAGAAAGCGCATATGTGTGTACTGGAGTTACTCATGTTGTGGGGACATAAATCGGACCTGCTGTTTGGGGACAGAAACCAAGTCCCCATAACATAATTTAATTTCAAGGTGAAGTTAGATTTAAGCAAGAAGTGGTGGAATCAATGTAAATCAGTGGAAACATGAGTGTGTTCCGGCTGTTATCTCTTTAATGTTTCACCACCAGGATGATCAACAACACGTGGAGATAGAAGAGCAGGTTAAGAGAAGCAGGTCGTGAAACCCACTCTCCCTGTAGTGCAGTTTAACAGCAGAAAAAGCTCTTTTGATGACAGTGAAAGTGCTGTTACCGACTAAAGGTTCTGTTGGCACCTACTTTATTTTCATAATCACAACAGTAGCCGCCACTATCAGCAAACAGAAGGCCTGCACCGTCAAGAAAATGTGTCTCAACACTTTTAAGATTTGACAAAGAGCCAGTTCAAACATACATTTTTTAACACTAGTTTCTCATTTTAACTTTACTGTTGGTGAAGTGCAACTTGTTCCCCCCGAAAAATGTAACTCTTATCATCCTTTGAAAGCTTGCCAGTCTTCCTGAATGACACCAGAGGCGGCACTTTTTCCAAAGCTGTCACTTTCTGTCCGCTTGCATCTGCTTCACATTAACTTTTTTTGCAAAAGTAACGGACCTGGCAGTTCATAAAAGTAAACGGTCGTGAATACACCTTAATAGTCTTGTTGGGCCCCCGAGGCCTCGGAGTCGTAAATTTCCTGTAGGGGCTTTGAGCCATTTGCCTGATGAGTATATCACAACGATGTATACCGAATGAACAGAACACTCCAATCTTAAAATGGACTGTAAAATCTTTACGTCTAATGCCACGCTCCTTTAGCCGCACATCCACATGTTGCAGGAAGGTGGTGCATTCTGTCCTTATTTCACCCTCGAATGCGGTGGCAGCGGTCCCTAAAGATATAAACCCAGTCACCTTGGAAACACGGTGCAATAATCACAAACTGAGTGGCCCACTTTTCCACCTGCTGGGTTTGTGCTCGGCTAAATGAGAAAATGGAATAAAAAAGGGGGGGATAAAGAGCACAGGTAAAATGACTTTACCGTCCTCTTTTTTTTCCCCTGTCAAATTGGCCGGCATGTCACTCTTTCCTTTTTCCCTTTTTTCGCTGACCATCTCATCCCCCTCCTCAACCCACCGCTAAAGTAATGACTGTACGTCTCCATCTGTTCATTCATCTTCATCTGCTCGCCTTTTGTTTCTAATCATGTCTCCCTTCAGGTATTTCTCCGCGAATACTTTCCCCACCTTTCTCCCGTCTGTCTCTG
The DNA here is from genome assembly GCA_900302755.1 of Chromis chromis. NCBI lineage: Eukaryota > Metazoa > Chordata > Actinopteri > Pomacentridae > Chromis > Chromis chromis. The sequence goes on from OMNN01017127.1 coordinate 18,077, forward strand.
CCTCGCTCCGTCAAACTCCCTCCTTCACCTTTCTCCACCTATTTCTCTCTCTCTGCCCCGTTCCATCAAAAAAGCTCTCCCCTCGCCTTGTTCTCTGTCAGCCTCTCCACACACATCAGAGCTTACAGATTTACGAGCTGTTTTCCTATTTGAAGGTGGCAGCTGTCGCCTGAATGCTCACTGTAACCCAGAGAAGAACGCTGTGGTATTACCAGCTCTTAGTATAAATCTTCCAGCCTTCTCTTCTCTTCTCTTCTCTTCTCTTCTCTTCTCTTCTCTTCTCTTCTCTTCTCTTCTCTTCTCTTCTCTTCTCTTCTCTTCTCTTCTCTTCTCTTCTCTTCTCTTCTCTTCTCTTCTCGGCATAATTTTCAGGCCGAATAGTTGGTGTATGTGTGCAGCTGGACTGGACTGGACTGGGCCTAGTTCTCCAGATGCTGACCACTGTCTGCTCCAAACACAGAGCTGTCTGGCCAGCTGACTTCAATGACTGAGACAGGGATTACTATGGATCAAGGGAAAAGGCACAAATTCCCATTAATGACAACCTCAGAGCCACATCACATCTTTCTTTTCGTTTCTGCTCTCCGTGTACGTGGACGCGCCAAGAAATTATTTATTGCTGGACTAATCAGCTGCTTTCAATCGAGCTATTTCCAGCCCCTTGGCTCCGTACCTGTGCACAGGTGCAGAGGTTCTGGCCAGGACTTCCAGATATTTTTAATGCGGAAACTCAAAGCTGCCCAACTGTTTTTAATAATGCCGGTTGTGTTCTTCAAATACCTTATTTTAAGAACACAAATCCTCCGTGATACCCCTGCAAATCCTTTGAATCACAAGGTTGATTTGCATCATTAGTTTAATGTCAGGGACGAAATCGCTGATTTTAAGGAGCTGCAGATGTTTTAGAGCTCAGGCAGATTTTTGAGAAAAAAGGAATGTCAGGGTAAAAAGAGAGAGAGAGAGAGATAGACACTGAGAGAAAGAGCAGACTCCTCTGAAAACCACACACACCTCAACTAAGAAGCCGGCCAAACACATAAACAGCTTCCATATGACATGGCAAACGGATCATCACATACACAGGCCCACACACACACGTAGATACACTCACAGCCCGCAGTTCATACATGAAATACCTGCGCTTTAGCTGCATTCAAGCACTTCAAGGATAGATGCTTCAGCGCAACACTCCTGATCTCGCTCCTAAGTGGAGGTTACTTAACCAGTCCTGTTCAACCTCACTCCCTTAGCGAGCTCTGCTTCGTCTAATCGGTTATGTAATAAGGGGAGGGGGGAGGGTTGGTGTTTTCACGTCTTCTTGTAAGGATCTGGCATATTATAAACAGGATCCAGACCTTCTATTTAAGTCTAGTCTGTCTGCCAACATACATCTGGCACAGCCGTACCTCCCTAATATGACTGAAATCATTCTGGGTACAACTTCATAAAGTTCTGCATTTTTCCCCGTTCCTCTCTTCGGCAGTTTTTTCTTCTTCTTCTTTTTTATTAGATCCTGGATGAGCCAGAAAACTCTCACTCTGAAAGTAAAGGAAAGAGAGGAAGGCAGTCCTTTGCAAAGGCACCGGTGCTTATTATTAGAAGATTTGCCTTTGTGCAGCCGGGCTGTAAGCTCAGCGGCTGTATTTCAGAATGAACCACCGTGACGTAAATCGTTAAATCCCAAAGCTAGTTCTCTAAAATAAGATATGCAGTTGTCACGGCAGACTCGCGGTGGGTGTAGATGATAGCTCTGTTTCAGACATATATCTGACATTCAGGAGCTCGTTGTGTGGCTATATGTGGAACCCAGTGCAGGTCAAGCCTAATATATTGGTGGACTATATTGTATCTGGTTACCTTGTGTGTAGTATATGAGGGTCACGGTGAGGTTGGCTAAGAAAATATGGGCCTTAAGAGGGCTTTGTCACTTGAGCGTGAACATATGTCATCTTGAAATGACTAATGCTGTTGTTCTTGGGAGGACAGCATCTCATTTTAACCAAAACCATGATAATACCCCAAACTTGACCAAGTAATCTGAACCTAAACAAACCTTAATGATAGCACTGTCATGTTATAAAGAGATGTACTTTTCAGGAGTGGTTTCTATGGCTTAGGAAGGCTCAGACAAAAAGTGCATTGACAATCAACAAGCAGGACTTTTTGGTTTGATGCGAAAATCCAAAATTGTAAAGAAATGTCTCTCCGTAGAACCCAAAACCAAACAAACAAAGCGTACATGGGCAAGAATGAACAAGATATACTGTACCAGTGAGTCACTTTAGGGTGGATTTTTCTGAACAGTAAAGAGGAAATCATAAGCTCTAACCTTGCTCCTTTTGGCTCGAAAAACGTGTGCTACTCGCTTCTTGATGAGGTAAATTCGCTCTCACATACCAGCCGAATGAAGCGGTGCCCCAATAAAATCCCCGCAGCCTTTAAAATTCATAAAGTGTTAACATGCCACTCAAAAAGCACAATAAGCTCTGTGAGTTCGCTGTGGGAGTCGAGCCAGTTCATACCTGCCATAACTGAGGTCACTACCCCAACAATTTGCCTTCTGCTGCAACTAATCTGGGCTTCCTCTTTTAACTTTCTAAAACCATTAGTCACCCCATAAAACTCAAAGAATCGTTCGCTATTTCGTTTTCATGATCGGACATCTTGAAATGATAATCGGGAGCCAAATGTTCGGCTGTGAATTCCCTTTGTTTTGGTGTGAGAAGGAGAAAAAGCGTTATGTAACGAGAGCAGAAATGCTGCTTTCGGATTTCTTGGAAATAAATGGAGGCATTACAGACTGGGAAGGGTAATTAATAGGCTGAAATCAATGTTAATTAAGTGAAACAAAAAGCTCGTTTGTGCACTCTAACCTACAAGTTGCCTGAGGGAATAACAGAGCATGCACTTTGTAGAATGTGTAATTAAGCGTAATAACAACAGAGATGCAGTAGCAGAAAAACACTGTTTTAACTGCCTTTAAAATGTAATCAGGACAGACACATAACTGGGGAGACAAAAGGAGAGAATGGTGGAAAAACTATTTGACTTGATTTACTAAACTAAGTCTGCAGTCCGAGCCACATCTGCTCAGCAGATCATTGCGAAAGCATTTGCTTCTGTATATCAAGCCATTCCAATGTATCAGAGAGACAAAAAGCGATATGGAAACCTATCAATGGTTTTTAAAGCCAGGGGCATAAAAAGTCAACAACCATGAAGGTCAGCTTTCTATGTTACCGTAAAACTTATGTAATACATTTTTGGACAGTTGATCTTTGTTCTGTTGGGCTAAAATCCTTCTTTAGCTCAGTCTTATAAAAAAGGGTTTGGGGTTGAAAAGAAATGTGCTGGCATGACAATAAAGACTTGAAGTGAGCTGTAAAAACCAGCAGGGACTGGGATCGATACTGGTCTCTGTGCTGGGAGTCTCTGCTCGTAAACTCAGCAGTGTCTCTCCGAAAGTCCTAAGTGCTTGTGCATATTAGACACACACACAGAGACACACACACACTCAAGCACACACACTCACCGAGGCTTCATAAGCTACTTTTTGTTTCTGTCACGGTCCATGACATTAATTTTTTCCGCTTGGCACAAGTGAAACTCTGAGAAAATGTCAAGCAAACAACTGACATTTTTGAAAACATAAAAAATTAGTACCGTAGGAAAATGAATCATTACACATGAAAGCATGAGGGAAAATGTCATGGCACGTGTTTCATAAATCAAAGAGTTTTCAATGAGTGCCAGATACAATATCATTCTCTTTCTAATAAGGAAACATTCGCTTTCATCTTACTCTCGCTGTTGTGCTATTGTGTGCGTGAACACGTGCGTGAAAAATGATGTAAGGATTACTCAGTGATACAGGCATGCAGTGTGTATACATTACTGTATAATCATATATCATTAAAAGAAAAAACATCGGCATGAAATTGCTATTTGTTGGTGAGAGGGGTGATGGAGAAAGTCGACATGAACTTTTCTGGCTTGTCCGCTCAATGCGCTGATTTGTCTCAGCTGGAGCTTGATTAGCATCCTCACCAGAGGCTGCTTGTTGATGATGGATCGAGGGGAGAAGGGAGGACAGAGGAGGACAGCAAGAGCTGAAGAATGAAAAGCTGAGTGACAAGGAGCACAGGAAACATGATAGATGGGGAGGATGTTTGAGGGAAGAGAGCAGATCTAGATGGAGGAGAGGGGAAATGCAGGGAGAGAGGGGAGTGCTAGATAGAGACAGATGAAAGCTTGCATTTGATTAAGGGAGGAAAGGGAACAAAAATATTCAATTTCCTGCTGTTTTCTTTCTTTTTTTAAAGCAGCTACGGAACCCTGCTTGTTGTTTAAGCACTTAAAAAAAACAGTGTGTGTCTAAGTGAAAAGATTTTAGGGAACAGTAAGTAAAGTGCATGAAATTAGCAGAGCCTTCTAGCCTTGAAGAGAGGGCAAAACGTGCTCAGATTGCATTATTGTGGGTGAGTGAATGTGTGCAGTAGCTGTATTTGCATAAAAATATTGGAATAAGTTTCAGGGAATGTCAGAAAATGCACATTCACGCTCACACAGATACAAATGCATATATTACCTGTATAAATTAAGCAACATTTTAACCCTAACCCTAATACCACCCATACATGCATACAACACAGAAACCATGCACTATAACAGTATATGGGTGGCAGTATGCACGAGTGGGCTAGTCCACGTTTGGTCACAAAATGATTAAATCATTTAATGGTAAGACAAAGATCCATTTTACGCCATTATTACAAAACAGCAAACTCTGGGTTAGCCCACTTGTGCATACTGCCATCCATATATTTTGCCAGATCAGTTAAACTCTAAAATGACGAGACAAATGCATAAGAACTGAAGGACAAAGT
>OMNN01017129.1:1606-16820 GCA_900302755.1 Chromis chromis
ATGATGACACAGTTGCTTTAATTTCAGATTTTCATTTTATGAAATATATGATTGGGAAACATCAAAGGGTAAAGTTTACACTGGTACTGCAGCTACAGCTTGTGTTTTGATGCTAAAGCAAATGAACATTCAAATATAAACAAAATAATTTTAGATATACTGTATGCTATGACATCACTGACTTAACTCGCAATAAAAATATATACAGCATATGCTTATTTGTATGAAATATAAACAATATCAACTATATTAGCCTTTCAATCATGATTACACTTGATCACTGGAATCTGCACCTCCCGTAAGGCAACTAGATAACGCGTCTTTCCCTGTCTGGTAAATGTCTATGAGGTGACTTGACAAAGCCACTGCAGAAACACGGAGTAGGTTGGCAGGCTGAGTAGTGAACCAATCATCATGCTAGAGTGCCCCAAAAATGCAGTTAATTGTTACCTTTGTTCACCTCAAACTGTGGAGAGTACAGGGCCTCTATTACTTTTATTTGTATTTTTACACTATGACCGAAGCATCCTTAAGTGGGATTTATGCTCTGTCAGAACTTCATGTTGGAAGGTCAAATACCATTGGAAACTCCCTGCCAGTATAGCTTTATTCACCCCTTTACCACCCCTTCAAATAGCAGGTTTCTGTGTCAAACATTCTGAATACAGTTATCCAAAACTCATATCCACTTAACACCATGATTGGTCAGCTATGTGGTCTAGCTTTTTGCGGCACCTTTCATGTGAACAACCCAATGCAACTCTGTTAATGTAAGTAAATAATTTTCCACAATGGATCAAAAACTTGTCCATCTTTCTAATTATGTCTCCCTGGAGACATTGTATACAAATGTTTACCATTGTCTCCATTTAAAAGGCAGACAGTATGTTTTAAGAACTAGCTCTGAGAGAATGACTTTGCCCTATACTACGAAATTATTAAACCTTTAACTTCACTCCCCTAAAAACTGATAGAAAACCCTAAAGCAATGAAAAGAAGTTGTTGGCCTTTTTATGATCTCTTCTGAGTCAAGAGGATCCCTGCCTTCAAAATGTGAAAAAAAACTTAATTCAATTCAGTTTTATTTATATAGCGCATATTTACAACATATGACATCTCATAGCGCTTAACATAGTAAGGTACAAATTAACACAAGAACAGAAAACAGAAGATCCAACAATCCAAAGTTGCTTTTGGATTCCCTATGAGCAACGGTGGGAAGGAATCAAAAAAACCCTAGGATAGGGAGGGAGAAGAAAAAAAACTCAGGACAGAACCAGGCTCAGGGAAGGCGGCCATCTGCCTCAACCGGTTGGGTTGGGAGTGGGGATGAGGGGGAAGGGGATAGCAGGAGAGGTTAGGGTGGGGATAGCGGGATGGGGGAAACAGCAAGCCTGGTCATAGATAACAAAATCCACGTACTAGCACTAGCACCTCTAAGTGCTAGGCTAAACTACCAATCTACTAGGGGACTTGAAAGTTGGGTGCATTTGATATTTCAGCAGAACTAAACTGATGGACCAGATGGTTTGTTACAGAGAAGCACCTGAGAAGTTGTCTTTGAAACTTTTTGAAAGCAAACTCAAGACCTACCCTTTTAGTCTGGCTAGATTTGATTTATTCATTACTCTTGGAATTAATTTTATTTATCGACTTCTCTATTCTTTCACTTATTTACATATTTTAGTCTATTTAATGTACAGTTTTATCACTGATTTATTTCTCTATGTTTATCTATCTCTATTTTAATAAAGTGTTACAGCTTGGCTCAAAACTGTAACAAAAAAAAACAAAAAACAGGGAGACAACACATTGTGTGGTGACTAAAAAATGAATTTATTTTACCAAAACCAATCAAACTGTGAATTAAAGGACCGAACCAAACTCAAAAACATGCTGCTGGTGCTCCTGGAGGGAAAAACAGCTCCTGTCACAGATAGAGATGTTAGAGCCTAAAAGAGACTGGGAATGAGGGAGGTTTTATCTGGCTGAGACAGGGGGCCAAGGTGTGGCTCAATCAGCTGACGACCCTCTACTCAGCCTCTGCAAAGGAAAACACAGGGACACCTAGTGTCCTGGTGAAGGGTCGTCACAATAGATGTTTTTATTTCATTTCATTTCATTTATTTTATTTTATTCATCGAGCTTATTTTATTTTATCTCATCTGGTGTTTCCCTCATTGCATGTGCATGTGTTAGGATAGCATTTCCTCAGTGTACCTTTATTGATAACTTGACTGTGGGGGTGGGAATGGTTAATCTTTTTATAATCTAACCTTTATTGAGATTCTTGAGGAAATGCCTTCTCTGCATTTGACCTATCCTATTCAAAGTTAACCTTAATTATACATGCTAGGAGCAGTAGGCGTCCACAATACAGCACCTAGGGAGCAGTCAGGGGTTAAGGGCCTTGCTCAAGGGCCCACAGTGGTGGAGACTGGGACAGGTGGTTGCTCTCACTTTCCCACTTCGACCTCTTGCCAGTCTGGGGACTCGAACCGGCGACCCACCGGTTCGCTTCACAAACCACTAGACCACCACTGCCCCATTATATATAGAGACTGCCCGATATATAGAGAAACTGACAACAAAAATCTTCTATTCTATTCTATCTGAACCCAAAGTGTTCCTGTTTTAAATCTTCTACAACAGTAAACTGAATATCTCAGAGTTTTGGGCAAAACTTGCAGATTCTTAGGTAATTATTACAAACATTACAACATTTCTACTGCTTTTGAATCTTTAACCACTTGTTCTGCACAGGTAAAATGTTATTTTATCATAAATACAAAGCATATTCACGTCACTTGTGGCCGTGTCCACAGCTGTTGCATTGGATGGTGGATTTAGTCGTTGTTATTTTTCAACAATATATTGATTATTATTGCAGTTTTTTTATTCATTATGTCACAATAAATCAGTAATATTTCTGTTTTATTTAACATAATTCTTTCTTGATCTACTGCCTCTACTTGCAGCCTCACTGATTTAAATGTTTCCATGAACACAATAAAACTTTCCACAAATAGTTAACCTCCTCTGTGGTCATGCTACAGCCCACGTCCTGTCAATCATAACCCAGTCAAGCATGTAGCAACCTAAAATGCCAACACAGAATATTTTCAGCAAGTAACATTTTGCTTGATTTTACAGTATTATGGATTAAGGCATGCGAGTCCATTCTGGTCTCTGGAGCTTGTTTCCCATAGTTCACCCTTAAACTCTCAATCAAAACTGCCAGTTGCTTTAAATTATTTAACTTTCGGTTTAGAGTTCCCAAAAGTTCTCATTTTCTTTATCACAGAGATACATTTTTAACAGGAAACTAAATAAATGATTTCAATTATATGATGTAACGAGGTGTGACTAATATTTCAGCGAGTTAAACTCCGGCTCACTTGGGTGCTGTTCACAATTCAAGCGTTTAAATGCCTTAAGTGAGCTGGTCCGATGCAGGCAGCCTCACTCAAGGGCCAGATCTTTCAGACAAATTGAGTCATCCAATAAACTTTGCACTACATGGATACAACACAAGAAGCCTCCCAAGCTGGTGTAGATTTTCAGATACCAAAACAAACTTTTGGAAGAGTTTACAAGTCTGCATCTGCCAGGGCGAAGCTCTTTTCTAGGTTCATGGTCAAGAACAAATTGATTTTTTTTTCTGTTCAGCAACAGTTTCCTAAAGATAAAATCAAATGGTAGGAGGAGATTAAATCGGACTAAACGTGGCTTCTTGAGATGCATCCTGATGCCAGGTGTAAACTGCAGTCTGTCTCAGCAGCATCCAGACTTGATGTGGATCTCTCTGATAAAAGACACTGAGGTGGGACGGAGCCTGACATGGCCCGGACAGAGCCGGCTGCCTTTGACCTACAGAGTCTGTCACAGAGCCACTGAAGGGTAATTTGCCCAAAGCTGTCATTGCTGGTAGAGATGTTGGTGCAGCATTCCTGCTCTGTACACTGTGGATCCACAAGCCTCTAGCTTGTAAATCCACAGTTTTTCATTTTTATAGCATAAGAAATGTCGCCATGATGATATTTGAGCACATGTATTAGAGATAGTGATGGAAGAATCAATTAATTAATTTAGTCAGTAAACAGTGGACAGGAAGTTAAGCTTCTTAAATGTGAGGTTTTGTTGCTTTCTCTGCTTTATGTTATTCTAAATACATTTTGGACTGGACAAAACATTAGAAGACATGACCTTGGACTCAGCATTTTTAGATATCTTAAAATATCAACTACAAAATCATCTTGATGGCACACTGTAATTCTTGTAATAGGGAGAATAGCGCCTACTTCATTCCCTATCCGTATCCTGAATGCTTGTTTTTGCACTATGTAATAGGGGAAGTGTGGGAAGCATTTTTAGACATTTTCTGGAATTGCAAGGTGCAAATTGATCGAAATTAATCAACCATTCGACAATGAAAATTACTGATAGTCCTGATTGGTAAACAGAATCTCAGTCAACAATGGCATGTACCAAGACTGGGTCCTGAACCTTATGTATTGAAAACTACCAACCACCAAAAGTCAGCAGCCAGTGCTTGCTCAGATTTTTGCTTATTCTTTAGTTTCTGACAACAATTCCTTGAGTCAAAGGTATTGCACAGCTGTCTGTGTTCACTTCTCTCTATTCTGTATTCTCATCTAAAATCTTCTCTTAAATGATATATTCAATGTTAACATGACAATCTACTAGATCACTGTACAATCCTACAGGATTAAAGTGTGAAGACAAGTTTAGGTTAAATCAAAGCTGATTGTTACAGAGATTGACTGAGAAAGAAAAAGAAAAGTACATTGATGTGTGATGCATAAAGCTGGTTTTCTCAAAAGCAAAATCGTTTGCTAGCATCTGCCATTGGCAGTTCTCCTGACAGACTTTAAAGCTTGGATTTGTTTTTCATCATTAAAATGCACCTTACAAATTACAGTGAATTTTGTACATTTTGAACTTTTAATCAAAAAAACGGATACTTTCTAACACCAAGTGTTGTTCTGAAGATTAAAATGAACATTATGGAACAATTTTACCTTAAAACATCAACTTCATATTCATTTTGTTGGAACATTGACTTGTAATAGGGAGAATAGTTCCTATTTACTTTCCAATCCGGCCACAAACACCTGCACTGTGGAATTTAAGTTGATCAGGTACAACCTCTGCTGGAAAGTGCAGAATGTTTTACTGCACTACGTCACCCACCAAGTATAGATATAAGAAGAGGCTAGCTCAGTATTCTCACTATGAACGTCATGACAAAGGCAAAGAGACCGAAGAGGACGTTGATGGAACAGGATACAAAGACAAAAAGGGAGAGTGATCGAGCAGCTAATGGGTGTGTTCTGGTGCCCTTAACCATTTGAGCAGAATTTAATGCACCAGAATCCTGTAGTTACCACTTGTGGCCACAGAGGCCGCTATTAGGAACGGAGAGTTGTTCATGGACTAAAGGAACTTCAACTTTTACTTTCAAAAATAAAAAAAATGGGACCAAATAGCTCTTAACACAACTGCAACATATTGCAGACATTTCCAACCATACTCCTCCCAAACAGCAACACTTGCACTGATGGCAGTAAAACCTCAATAAACTATCAATGGCTGCAGCTTCCAGCTGTGCAGAAGGGAGTCGCTCAGCTTATGAGGCCATCCGGTCTGTAAACCTGCGAGGTGAGGCAGCACCTGGTTCATCTTGTTTACATTCCCCTGAGGATGATGACTGTCATTTGTTTTGTTTCCCGGCGAGTTCGCCACTTGTTGAATGCAAGCAAACAGAATACATTTGGGATAAACCCCTAGCTTTGGGTTCCGATTGTTCCAGGAGACAGTCGGTTATGTTTGGGTTAATGTGAATAACACAAGTCCAGTTAAATGGCACCGTAGATGGACGGGTTTAATAAGAGGCAAATATGCAGTGACTGGAAAGGAAGCTTTGTGTTCAGCTTTTATTCTAGAAAATACAACTCCTTTAACCCCCTTACAGGTTTTGTTGTTTTTTCCCCCTGTTTTTTTTTAATAAAGTTTGTATCATAAATGTCATGGAGAAGTGTGGTAAACAACGAGATAGAGAGAACATGGAGGAAAGAGAGGGAGAGAGAGAGAGGGAAATGGCAGAGGACAAAATGGGGGCGTAATAGAGGAAGCAGAAAGAGAGAGAGAGAGAAAGAGAGAGAGAGAGAACAGATGATTGCATGGAATGAAAGAGGGATTGAAGGGGGAGGGAGGGGAGGAGATAAAAAGAACAAGGATGGGAGGGGGAGTGAGTGAGTGAGTGAGGGAGTGAGTGAGTGAGGGAGTGAGTGAGTGAGTGAAATGGTGGAGTGAGAGAGAGGAGAGGGGAGAGAGAGAGAAAATGAGAGGCAGCGGTGGGGGAGGGGAGGATGTAGAGGGAGAGTGAGACAGAAAAAAGATAGAAAGAGAGAGGGAGGGAGGGAGAGAGAGATGGGGCAGAGAGCAACGTGAGAGCGAGGAAGAGAGAGGGAGGGAGGGGCAGTGTGCAACGTGAGAGAGGGAGAGAGAGAGAGAGAGAGAGAGAGAGAGAGAGAGAGAGAGAGAGAGAGAAAGAGAGAGAGAGAGGCAGAGAGGAGAGGGAGGGGTAAAGCGTGATGGAAACCCAGAGCAGGAGAGAAAAAAAGAGAGACAAGGAGGGAGGGAGGGAGAATGAAAGAGGGAGAGAGAGAGAGAGAGAGAGGAGGAAAGAGGAACAGAAAGAGGGGGAGGGGAAGAGAGCTGGAGAGAGAAAAACAGAAAGAGGTAGAAAAAAAAAGCCAGGGAGCGAGTGAGGGAGAAAGAGAGCACAAAACCTATCTGGCTCTATTTTGTGGTTTCACAAACATGGCTGCAGCAAAAAGAAAAAGGAGAATGGCATTGTTGGTTCGCTCAAGTCGTCCCTCTCTTTTTACACTCGGACAGAGTAATATTATAATATGGCAGCAGCATCGCCAGTGTTAATCAATGTAGGGTGAAAAAAGCTTCATTCAGGTGTGCTGTGATGTGTTCCCAGCCTTTAGTACAAGGCCTTTGATTCTTCTCAACTGATATACCGGCTCTATATATTGACATTGTTGTATTGCAGGGGTTCTCAAAGTCTGACATGGGCTGAATGAGTGGACTCCAAGTTGAGCCACATTTTTAGTCCATATTTCTTCAAACTCTGGCAAATTGGCACCCCTGGCACTGAGCTGGATTAGCTATTAGCAGCTCCCTTTCACAATGCACAGCATGGACATTCACTGGAACACTCTGATATTACAGAAATCTGAAAAATGCACCGTTTCTAACCGACATCAAAGATAGTAATATCAGAAAGTGTAAAACTAAAAAAAATAAAAGTGCATTATGGATAATTTGAATAAATTATGACTCCATGAGGGATTACTATTTTCATTTGTTAAACAACAGTGCTTCCCTCCACTAGTGATATTAATTTGAACCTTGCAGCATTTATTTTAGCGCCACAGCAACCCTCGTGTTACTTTAAGTGAAAAACTTGTTCCACTGGATTCAGAGGTGTGACGATTTTAATTTTAGAAGCGAGAGAGCACTGATATCTTATCAGTGCTGCTCATCAGCACATAACCTGGGTTGAGGTATCACACCTTATCAAAACTCTTTGTTATGAATATCTTACATTCATGAGTGACAACATGCCTATATTTTAAAGTCAAGGCATATTACTACACTTTGAATGCAGACAGAGTAGAATTATTTGACACATTTTGCCATTTTATGCCTACATAGCACACAGAGAGTTCAGGCGAATACAGAAGAAGGAACATTTTCGGAACAGGATGGGTCTGGATCATTCTTTCTGGTGCACAAAGAAGGACTGTAACTTTGTGCTTTTAAGCTTTGCCTTAAAGCAAATGTTCCAGCATCACCACTATAGCACTGTGTCAGCAGCACTGCTATGCTTCTTCCTGAAACCCCAACAGTGTGAATCTAGTGTACTGAAACTTACTACACATGTCATTTCTTCCACGTGTAGTTCATGCAGTGATGGTTTGATTGTGCACTAAAAGTAAAAACGGCAGCATCATTGCAAACACATGGCCATAGTGGGACTGTTAACGGGATCAAGTTCTAAACAATAGTCTAGGCAGATATATTCAATGTATCACAGGTTCCACAAACTTTGCACAGAGTCTTGCATATAAACATTGCTACATGAGTGTCAATGGCAAATTTCCACAATAAACTTCAATTTGAAACCTTCAACAAAAGTAACATAGTCCCAGCTTGTCCTTCTGCCCTTCTGGTTACACGTGAAAGGCCACATCCAGTTCACTTTTCACACTCACACAAATCACAATATTGCTGATTAATGGAGGTTAGAGGCATATATTTATGCACCATTTACAGTAACAGCCAATGTATTTTAGTACCGCTCATTAAAAGGATGAAGGGTGGGAAAATTTAAAGTTCTACACTTTTAACACCCTCACACTGTACAACGATCAGCCACAACATTATGACCACTGACAGGTGAAGTGAATAACACTGATCATATTGGTACTATGTGGTGTTCTGCTGGAAAACCTTGGATTTTGGCATCCGTGTTGATGACATGACAATCGCCCAAGATGTTGATTTGACCTCCAAACTTCCTAGACCCCATTCTGATCAAGCATCAACAGGATGCAGTGGAACAAGTTGGATTGACAGAGGCCCCACTGCACAACCCAGAGTACCCAAAGGATCCACTGCCAACGTCCTGGTGCCAGACCCCATAGGACACCCTGAGAGGTCCTCTTGTCCATGCCCAATGGTTCAGAGCATTTTTGACCACATAAGGGGGACCAACACAATATTAGACAGGTGGTCATAATGTTATGCCTGATTAGTGTATGTGCAGATACGGTGGTGCAGTGTTGCCTCACACTTCAAAGGTTCTTGGTTTGAATCTGCTGATCAACCTTTCTGTGCTGGAATTTGCAGCTTCTAAACTGTGTATCTGGTATAAATGGATGGATTTGATTAATATTAAATTCAGGCTGTAACAGTTAGTACACGAACAATACAAGAATAGTTTGCATAACTCAGTAAATATTGAATTGGATTTGCCTCCTCTGAAATTTCATCAGCTAACAACAAAACTTTCCACATTCATCAATAAAAAGTGGATAGGACTACTGACTGGAAAACAAGTAGTTTGTAGAGCTGATGACAGGGTCTGAATTTAGTATACAAACAACATGTTGGTAATGACGCTGGCTTGTGATTGTGGCGTAATGGTACAGGGAATGTTTTCCGAGGCTCACAAAAGGCCTTTCAGTAGCAACTGGGCATGATTTGAATGTCACAGTCTACTTTCACATCATTGCTGACCAGGTACATGAGCATGACAGTTCCAGGAAAATGACATCAACTTGACTTTTTTCCAGTAGTGCCGCACAACCCCCCATATCTAAACCTAATAGAGCAGCACTTTGGGGATGAGGTGCCGTAGGATATTCACAGCATGAATGTTCTTTTTTCAAATAAATCTGCGGCACTACTGAATATGTGTTTTAAACATCAATCCATGTAAAATCCAGGCTGCGTACACCTTAAACCTCAGGGACAATGTCACTACGTATGGAATAATTACAAGTCTGCTCACGTTTGGTGCAAATTCTCAAGAGGTAAAGTGTTAAGTGTCTCATAATGTCTGCAATATCTGTCTTACTGTAGTAAATTTCTATGTTTTTAGTCTCTATGATACCACATTGTCCTCACAAATATCCCATCCCGTCAAAAAAGATGATGGACTGAAAGCTGAAATAAGCATGATATTGCACAAGAAGTGTCCCCGTCTTCAGTTAATGCCTTTGCACTGCATAATGCACACATATACTGCATGTATGTGCACAGATATACACACACACTGAGGCTGCAGCGTAATCTGCTCTGGAGGGGCAGCTGTGGGTAGAGGCATTTGTTTTGGGGATGATTTGTTTGTTTGGGTCCTGGCACCCAGATGAGCAGTAATCAGAGGAGTTAGCAAACAGGATTGTGTTAGCCATGACGCTGAGAATCCTCCCCCACAGGGCCCAGAACCAAAAAGCTCAGTGCTCCGGCTCCAGAATCAGGCCAGGCAGACACAAATGCACATTGTGTGAGGTTAGGATATATGAAATGTAGTGTTTTAGTTTCCTATTTCAGCTTGTTGTGCATCTTTTGATGTGTATTAATGCCCTATTTTTCCACTATTTTCCCTTTTTTTCTGTGTATCTAATCCCTATCTTCCTCCTTTTCAATCCTTTTCCTCGCAGGCCTGGTAGTGAGGGAGGCCAGTATAGAGATCACTCGGCAGCAGGTGGAGGAGTTGTTTGGGCCGGAGGACTTCTGGTGTCAGTGTGTGGCCTGGAGCTCTGCTGGGACCACCAAGAGCCGCAAATCCCACGTTCGCATCGCCTGTGAGTATTCTCCCGTCCATTCATCCGTCTCCTCGGACCATTATTCAGTCGTTATCTCCCCCTCTCATCTTTGTATTCCTCTCCAAACAAAACCCTCTCCGCTGCCAAGAAAATGCGTCTCACAGACCGACTTGTGTATCGTTACAGATTCTGAAGATAGCAGCGGTGGAAAAAGGGGGATTTTACTAACATGGGACTCAAGTGTCCCTTTGAACTTGAGTTGGTTAAAAAAAAAAAAGCTTGTAGAATCTGAATTGGTTTCTTTGTGTATAGTATAAACCTGGAGAAGAAGCACTGAGGAAGGAAAGAGCTGCAGCAGTGTGTACACAGTAGAGAGGCTATGTTTATACCAGTGTTCCCTCTTTTTCTTTTTTTCTTTTTTCCTCCTGTATAGTCCTCATTTGTTCTCTGCCTGTGTGTGTTTGTCCTCCTACTGAAAAGCACAACGCAATTGTTTCCAAGTAATGAGAAACATTCTGTGCTGGCTTTAAAGTTTGGGCTCATTTTTAACTGTTCCCCAAAGAATGTGCCAATGAAAATGTTTTTAAATAAGCAGTGAAACCTAGAAGGCATGAAAGCAGACTGGTTTGTGACATCAAGGCGGTGTTTTTTTTTTTTTTGCAACACAACACGCATTACGTAACGTAACTGCTCATGCATTGTAGTCAAAATTCCACCTGAAGGGACTCCTTTTATAGTATCTGCTACATCACAGCTCTTCCAACTCCCGTCATTTCATTTTGAAGGCACCGTGACTGACGCGTCCTGCCCAACTTTCTCTTTTTGACTTGTGGCGAAACGGAGAAAAAAAAAAGTCAACAGCAACTTGCAAAGCATATTCTGTGTCAAATGCATTGTTAACTCTGCCGGATGGGGGATATCACCTGAGCTCCACGTTTGGCTGGGAACTCAATGCAACTGTCAGAATGATTTCAATTTTCGCCCGTACAGTGCAGCAGATGGCGCATCACAGAGTCAATATCCGTGGTTATCGCCTAAACTACTCGATTTAGAGACACTTAGCAATCATATACCTGCCTCTCTCCATTTTTAGCCCATCTAATTCTGTTCTACATCTTTATATCTGTATTACCCAACTCTCTCTCGTACTGTTTGGCCCCATTTTCTGCACAGTTTCGCTCTGAAATTCAGCGCATCTCCTTTTTTATTTCAAACACACCAGTAGCTCCTCTTATTACTGCTTCTATTATACTAGTCTGGTGAATCAGAATCATGCCTCTCAGTCTCCCACCGAGCCCACTCCCGCTGCTCCACCTCCTATAATCACCCGTGATGAGCAGCCTGCCAGCACTAACCTATCCCTCAAATCACAATGGACCCCTCTTCCCCTCCCATTAGCTTCTGCTGAATGGATTAGCTCCTCTACTGGGCTTTCTCTCCAGGCAGCCCTTCTTGTCAGAGCCAGACTCTATCCCGTTAAGCTAATGGAAACTGGGGTTGTTTTCCTCTCCTCTCCCATCATCTAAACATATACAGTTTAATCAGACGGTGAGTCACAGCTAGCGCTGGCGAGTTAAGAGGGCTGCTGTGAAGGAGCTGCTCTCAGACTTGCAAAAAAAAAGGTGGTCTAGCTGGAAGTATTGTAGGAGCCCCGTCAGAGGAAGAGCGAATGCGTAAATTTCCTGTGATTGCCTTTCCTTCATGTGACCTCCACAAAAGCCGTTTTAATTGGCCTCCAGTTTTTTGGGGTGCAGTGATTGCTTGCCAAAGAGAGGCAATAAAAGTATGTTCACAGAGGCGAATTAAATAAACTAATCAAATCAACAGAAATGCCTTTCAGAGGTCTGGTGGAGGGTAATCGTTATTGAGAAAGCTGGAAATTGATTTTCTTGTCTGTTTGTGGCCTCGTGATTTTACATCATAAGTAAAACCTCAGCTGCATCATGAGCAACTTTACTCGTGATTAAAACTCAGATTATGCAAAATCCCGATGTAGGTTTTTGCATCAGTAGCTAATGATTTACCAAGCAAAGGAAGAAACCATTTCCGGAGTGCGAGGCCGGTGTAATTCAGCGTGACAAGTAGCCAAACACCATCCACTTAAAGGTAATGGTTGTCATATGTGTGTCTCTCTGCGGGCCCGAGAGGTTGGAAGTGTTTGGAGAGAATGGTGCGACTCCCACAGGAATGTCGATTCAGCTGGTCCCACACCCTCCAGTGCACCACAGTTGCCGTTCAGGGTTACGAGAAGTGAGGGAAAAGGAGAGAGACTCCAGAGGGAGAAAGCGTAATTTCAACCCACATCCAATAAAAATATATAATGCAAAGTAATCACTCGCATGCCACTTACTGTTCCATCAAGAGCCATGCCAAAGGTTTGCAAATCGCGATGAAAAGAACAATACAAGCACTGGGTGTTTAATTTTAGTTTAACAGGCTTTGGAGGATCTGCATCAGGAAGTGTGAGCAATAAAAGCATGAATATTTCACATAAACTCACAAACATTCCTTTGCCATTATTACTAATAGCGCAATTCGAGCTATTAAGTGAACTTTATGTACTAGACAATAACGCGTCCCCTTGGTGGTCGTTGTGGAACTAACAAGCTCTGGTTAGACTACTGAAGAAAGGAATAAAGAATAAGAATGTGGGTTTTGTGGCAAGGAAACAGAAATAGAAACAATTTAAGTGACATTTTGTATACCTCTATGTAAAAATTGGGTTTTTACTTGATAAACACATACATTTTGTCCAGATTCGAGCATGTTACGTACCTTTTCATTGCCACAGTAGGCTTTATGGTTAATTTTAAACCACCACAGAACAGCCTGGATTGAACCCATGGAAGACTTGCGTACTTTCTAACACTTCATATGGAGAAATCAAATTAATTTTTATTAGATTTGACTACAGAGCACATGCAGCAAATCATTAAGTGCATCACAGTGTAGGAGAATGTTTTCCTCTACTGCCTCCTCACCTGCCACATTGTGACTGCTTATTCTTTTATCTTTTGGAAGCAAATTGAACAAATATCCATCCCTGTATAGTAGTTATGTTATCATGCAAACAGTAGGATGATTGCTACAACTTGAAAATGATGTCTTATTTTCCTTTCCTTTCCTTTCCTTTCCTTTCCTTTCCTTTCCTTTCCTTTCCTTTCCTTTCCTTTCCTTTCCTTTCCTTTCCTTTCCTTTCCTTTCCTGTCCTCTTTGTCTTTGCAAAACCAAACATTTTGTGCGTCCTTGGATCAAGTTCCATAAACCTCTGTCAAAGAATATGCCCCCCTCCAGTCATTCCTTCTTTTAATTTCATACCAGACTTTTTACGGAAATTGCTTCCAATTCAACACTCACCCTTTCAGCTTTTATAATACATTGAAATTTGCAGAATTATAGCACATTCCCCCTGAAGACATGCATACTCACTCGCAGGTTGAACTGGGACAAGAGCTCTCATTGAATTTGTTATTGCAAGGTTCATTTTTTCCAAATAAAAAAATGAGCCCTAAAACGACTATAGGTATGCTTTACAGCTTCCGGGCCTTGCACGATCATGTATTCTGTAATAAGATCTGATTTTTCCTGTAGGGGATGCGGAACAGTTGAAACTCAACAGCGAAATGTCTCTATTTCGGCGTAATGTCTCCTGATCTAATCGCCATTAAACAAAAAGAAAGCAAATGGTGAGAGTGAACATCTATCTTGATCTGGGATGCTTCTTTTTTTATTGCAGGTGATGATCCACTCATACACAATCTCCCCAAACACTGAACAGCATTTCTTTACTGTGATAGCTATGGATACTGTATCCTATTGCGCGCTATACCCAAGAGTCTTTAGAGTCTTAAGAGATTTATGTGCAGTTTGCTTCAATTTCTGAAGTACAAATTTTTCCATACGATCCGTGTCACCGCATATCTGCTGCTGCTTTCATTCTATACCGTACTCACATCTGAAACTCCAATTCTGAATCAATGTGCTATTGTAGAGCTATCTGATATAATAAATCTCTTCTTTATGCGAGTACACAATGTCAATAGCTGCCCATTACTGTATCGATAGCATTCTGTGAAGAAGAATAGCCGTATTCTTTGCATAGATTGAGCCGCTGTGTGAGGGTCATCTCTAGGTTTGTTTTCGTGGACACTAGTTGTAGGTGAAAAAAGAAACTGATAAAGCTGTTTGCACTTTTGTATTTAAGCGTCATTATATACAATTTTGGTTTGTCACGCTGGCCTTTGCAGGCAGGAGTATGCATATGCAAGTGATAAAAATCTATTATTTGTCTCCTAATGATAGTAGAATTAATCATAGAATAGAGTTTTATTGCATCTGCATTTGCATCTGTACATTACAGTACAGGTACGGTGGAATTCTTTGTGCATTTTCTCAAGTCAGCTTTATATGTAGAAAAAAGTAAAGAATAAAAGTAAGAACAGCAGCAATAAAAACATACAAATATACATTATAAGAATAAAATAAGTGTGCATTGTAAAAAAGCATTTTGTATTAAAAAAAAAAAAAAACCCTGATAAGGAGTTGTACATATTATGTAGTTAAAGTAATGAAAGAATACATATGTAGAATCATTATATGGGGAAAAATGTGCTATTGTCCTGTATTGAATGTAGTTATTCACCACCAAAGTCAATGTGTCACTAAAAGGGCTGTAGAGGGTGTATGACAGGAACTTTGTAAAGATTGTGGAAATGGTATCAGTGGACTTTGGAGGATTGATGGCAGATTTGATGCTTCAGTGACTCCAAAGTTCAAAAGTAGTGCTGTGACTCCCCCATTAACTCCTCCTCTCCTCTCCTCTCCTCTCCTCTCCTCTCTTCTCC
>OMNN01017151.1:1730-15238 GCA_900302755.1 Chromis chromis
AGCACCCATTGAAATGTTGATGAGAAATGTAATTACCGCCAGTACAGCTGAGGCAAAACAAACACATTAACAATCAGCTATAAACAGTGAAATAATGAAATGAAACTGTGTATAAATAAATATGCGTATTTATGGACATAAAGTTTCATAAGTACTTAGAAGTAATTAGTAGCTGCTTTCGAGTGTTCTGATTATTCATACAGTGGGGAATTCATATTTTATCAGCCAGACATGTTGTGTTTGCACAACTGCTACACTGACTGCTATTGACAGTTCAGTATTTTATTGCTGTCAAACTGGTGTAATTACCCCAAACAAAACCACAAGAGGGTCCAATCAAACCAAAGAAATCTTAAATTATTTAATCTTGTAAATTATATTTTATCTTCGCCATCGCTGAAAATCTTTTTATTGTCCATTGGCGATGTAATTTGTGGGTTTAACGAAGCGATTATGACAGTCAGCGGAGAGTCGGCTGATTTATATCTCCAGCCAAGACGGCGGAGACTTTCTCGATCACTGCGACAGAACTGGCTGGAGTAACGGGACGATTTACATTTCAAAAAAAGCATGTCTCTTCAAAACCCCATGTTTTAACTCTGATTCCTGGGGAAAAAAAAGAAAAAGAAGAAAAAAAAACTGGAATCCAACTTTGTCATTTCCTGGTGAAAATACAGCGTCTGCCTGTTAGGTAGGATTTCAACTGCATTCCAGACACTTGAGGATCAAACCGAAACAGCACCTGAGTAAATTCGGTAACAGCGGCGGTTGCCAAAGGAGGAGCGGTTGGAGGGGATTTGTTGTGTTTGAAGAGAAAACACTCAATGTACCAAAAGGGAAACATCTGTGTCAGGGAGTGCGACCTCCAGAACAAGCCCCAGCCGTGCAAGTCAACCTTTTTTTGGGGTCATGTGATGCCAGTGAGGCTTCGGGCCCTTTGGGGAGAGCAGCTTGGCCTCGGGGCCTCTGGGGAAAAACCTCCTTCAAGGGTATCAGGTGACGGGAATGAAGCAACGGATTGAAGGCGCGAAGGGGAATGGAGTGAATGAACAAAGGAACATTGGGTTAGTGTGGAATATGGGGTTGTGGGTACAATGGAATGACATACATGCCTCTGATGATGGCTGGAATTTTCAGCTTGCGAGAGAAGTCACGCAAGACTATAAGTAAAATGAGAAAGCCTTTTGTGGCTGCGATTATGGGATCACATGGGGGGGGCAGCAGATCAGACACATCGGAGTCGGAATAATGCCCCAGCTGTTGCGACAGGAATAGGCTGTGGATGACAAGCTGCTCTGGGCTCCAAGATGGCAATGAAAACATGCCACGGAGGTAAAGTCTCTCTCAGGACCATCGCCCTCCCCCAGTCCACCCATTCTGTCTCAATACCCAGTTGGCACTAGATGCCACATGAGGCCTGATGTTGACTCTCCATGAAGTGGGCCAGAAAGGTCCCCCGAGGTGCACAAACTGCTTCACATCCGCCCACGACGGACACATCCTCATCTGAGTGCCCTCTATTACAGTACAGGCGCTGGTATTTAGATGGAGAGGGCTCCGGCTTGCTTGTCGTACTGTTAGACAGGCGACCTACTTAGGGGGGGGAAAGGAAGGCACAAGAAAACTGGATTTGGAATAAATTGAGGCTATAGAATACTGAATCAAATGTGTGACCAAGTTGCCACGGAAATTGTGGCCCAGTGGAGAAGATTACATGGTGGCGAGGAAGTGGAAGAGAAAGAGGAGACATCGGAAAAAAGACGGTGACCTATTGCGGGAGTGCCACGGCAAAAAAGAAAAAAAAAATACATTGAGAATAAGTGATTTCTGTCTCGTGTAAATTCCAGGCGATGGGGAGCTCATTTGGGTCCCCGGAGCCTATGAATTCATAATGCCTCTCACGCACACCTCTAGATGTCAAGAGTGTGAGGGGGGAAAATAACTGAGCCAATTTCAGCCAACACTACCCTCCTGAAGACACAGTCACTATCTGGGGCCTATCACTCCTTCACACACACCTGACACTACCACTGCCAATTCTTATTCCTCCTTTCACGAAAAAAAACCCGCTGAAAGTCTGCATATTCTTTAATCCCCTTTCTGGAGCGAGATGGCATTCACCAGTCAAGTTATAAGGCACTTTTATCTGCGGAGGCAATACAGGAAGTTGACACGCTAATTCTGACTAGTTTATAAAAGTTGTCGTTGCTGTTGGGTGCTGTTGCCAGTCTCAGTGGCGACGGGCCCCCTGAGAGGGGTGGGGCAAAAAAGATGGAACCTGAAGTTCACACGTCAACCAATTTCTAGGATAAGCATGCTGGGAGAAAGCCTACTTAATTCTCTTTTTGCATCATCAATCTCCCTGACTTCTTCTTTTTCCTTACGTGTGATGGTTTTTTTTTTCCTTCTGCCTGTCACTTTCATGTGTGTCCTCCATCTTTCTATCGCTTTCTCTTTTTTTTTTCTTTCCTTCCCTCTGATGATCTCGCATGGATGAGCAGCTGGTACAACTCTGTGTGTGCGTTTTCTGTGTGTATTTCTTTCAGATTTAGAGGGAAAGGTTTGTGTGCATGCATGTGCATATAGTAAATATGTTGAAACATCTCATCTGCCCCCAAAGAGCCTCGTGTCTCCGGGGATGCGCTCTGCCCTCGCTCTCTTCAACAGAGCTGAGCAAATGCAGCTGTCACTCCCGATCTACTTCCAGTAAAGAGCAGCTCACTTTTCTTTGATACACTGTCGTACTTAAATTCCCAAATACCTTTGACCAGCCAATCACAAAAAAAATGGGGCCAATGACATGCCTGGTTGTAAACTATAAGCAGCGAGGGATTTGATGTTCAACAGGGTGAATTTTAATACTACAACATCTAGGTTAGGCGATCTGTGTGTCTAGTAGGAGGATTTAAAATGTATCGCCATGCTAAGCTCATGCATGGAGTAAAATAAGCGGTGGTGAGAGTTTACACAAGAGAAAGTGCAGTGTCTCTCCATCCTTTTCTCTCTGCCCACTGCATGCTCGCCGAGCGGGGGACACACCCAGTCCAGCGCCAGACAGGCAGTCTGCCCTGACTTTGTGGTCGAGCTGCCTGACTATATATGGAGATGAAATAGCAGGGTTGAGCCTTCACCCCCATGTAAGGCCTTCGGGGCAGAGGCCTCAAAAACCAACCGAAACCTTAAAACAGCTTGTAAAAAGCCACTTCCTTCAGGAGCCCGGGATTATTATAGCGCAGAACAATGCGACAGTGCAAAATGAATGAAAAAGCAGGAATGAAGAGGGAGCTTTTCTTGCTATACTTAGCAGCTGACACATTTGAAGCTTTTCCTCTCCTCAGCAACTTTTTTTCCTCCCCTCTAATTTTATAATAGAGACACTAACACCCATTTGGAAAAAAATCCCTCAAAAATCACATCTCTAGTATAAAAGAGGCTTCGGTGTTATTGGGTATTATTCAGCTAATCGGCAGATCAGCCGCATCAGCATATGCATTCAGTTCCTTAAATCAGTTTACAATGATGAATGGCCCTCATTTAGCCCCACAGCTGGTCTTGTGCCGAGTGCTGTCCCCGTGTTTGCGTTAGCCTCCATCTCTGCAGTTGGAAAGTTGTTTTCTATCAGGCAGATGTTTGATATAGCCAGGGGCTAAAGGGGGAGACAAAAGGTAAAGGCTAAAAGGTCTGGAGAAGCTGTGCTGGTAGCCCACCTGTAGCTAGTAAGAAACTCATTGGTGGTTTGGCAACTAAAGGTAGGGGAAAATAAATATGTGTGACTTTAAGTTTGCACAAGAGAACAGAGCTTACACTAGAAAAACTGTACATTAACAAACTTCGATTTCAGCCCTCAAAGTCGTTGCACCAGTGATTACGATGCAAATAATAAAGAGCATGCGAAGACAGCATCTACATTTGATTAAACCATGTTGGCACCTCTGCAGGTCACGCAACAAGATTCTCTGATACTTATCACACGGCATTTTGTTCTAATCGCGCCGCGGTCAGCTGTTTCTCCCTCTCCGCTGTTTATCTATCAATAATGAGGGGCTCAGCAGCTGCAATCACAGAGACTCTTATTGTGTTTGTGTGAAACACAAGAAGTCTTTTTGTTGGTCAGATCAGGTTGAATCACATTAGGGATTTTCATAAAAGCCTTTGACATCTGGACCGGTGGCAGCGGGTCTTTGTCTGTGCCTCCAATTTGAGTAATGGGCTCTCACACTGTTCCAGAATAGCACAGTAGCACAGTGAGATGGAGGGTCTGTTGTCAGCAACCGGAAAAAACCAAAAGGCACATTCGGTTTAATATGCGACGGGAAACAAATGAGTCAAACCTGCTCATAAACTGCTGGACCTTTTCTTGGAAATGAGAAAATCCAATTGGCGCCCCGCGTGCATCTGTGCCTGCGTGTTATCATTTTAATGTTTGGAGTCTCGCACTGACTTTGACTCTCTGGAATCATATTTGGGTAATGAAAAGACGCGGTGCAGTTAGGGCATATTCATTACTCAGGGTAGGAGTGTTCCAAAAAGTCTGAGGTCGCAATGAAAATGTGTCAGATTTTCTCGTAAAACTAGAAAGAATCAGAAAGCTTGAGGTTTCAGAGACATTTAGAAAATTTTTGACGTGTAAAAAAAAGGGAGAAATATTCAAGATTCTGTGCTATTTCTAGGTCAGCAATCAAAATGCAATGCAAAAGGTCAGACTTTCTTGAGTCCCTTCCATTATGCAGCTGACATTAAGCTGGATTTACTTGATTTAATTGTACAATCAACTTGCACCCATTGTTCACCTGTTATAAATATGGATGCGCCTCGACTCAGGTTTCCAGTCCAACATTACTAGTGGCAACGTGATAGCAGGAAACATGACATCCCAACTAAATGAAAGCGTCAGATGTCAGATTGTTATTCTAAGCGAGGAGGGACTTCCTCAGGGCCCGAATCATGACTCGACTGAAGGTTTCTAAGGGGGCAGTGCGTGGCATTCTAAAAACCCTTTGCAGAATCCAGATCAGCTGTATCCAAAGCAGGACTGAGTAGACCAAAAGTGCTCCATACCATCAGAAGATCAATACGTCAAGCTTCGGTCACCAAGAGTGGCTGAAGCAGCTGAATAAAAAAAAAAGACTCCAATTAGCTAAAAATCCTGCCAAATAATGCTGTCTAGTAGCGGTCTCAGAGAACGAGTAGTCTCGAAACCACTTCTAATCAGAGGAAACGAGGCCAAACACTTCACCGAAAGTGGGCAAAGACATAGCAGCGTTTCACAGTGAATAACTGGCGAAAAAAGTCCTATTTACTGACGGATCCCAGTTTGAATTTTCTGGCAGTAACAGAGGGATGTATGGAAGAAGACCAGCAGGAGAGAGAATGATGCCACAGCGTAAGTGAAACATAGTGACGGCAATATACAACTCTAGAACTGGACATCTTCACCCTGACCAAGGAAAAGCAGCACTACATCCTTCAGAGACCTTTTACACATTCTGGTTTGCATCTTTGTTCAGAAGGACTCATGCTGCAGCGGGATAATGAGCCCAAACACGCCTCAAAGCTTTGACTTGAAGACGACTAAGGAGTGCTGACTGTCGTGGGCTTCCCTCCACAATCTCCTGCCCTCCACCCCGCTGAATATTTATGGGACCTCTTGAAGACCGGGAGAGCCAAAAATTTCCTGACATCACAAGATGCCGTTTTGGAATATTGTCAGATCACGCTGGGTTAACATGAGTCATCGGGTTTTGCTCACAATTGCGGAGTCTGTGCAGCTCAAGTTCTGCCGTCATTAAAGCAAAAAAGGGGGAAGAACAAATCCTAAGACGTTGTAAAAATGTTCCACTTTCAAGTATCTTCAATAAGGGTCTCCAATGGTGTTCAATTGTTTGCCCATAGGAGGAAAATGCAGCCCAGGTTTAACAATGCTATTTCCTCAGGAGTCTGTTTAAGGATCCAGAGAAAACCACCCCTCTGATTCAATGAAACCATCTTGATGAAGATCTATGATCAATAGAGCCACTTAGCATGTGATTAACTCAGGTACACTCGGTCTCACTCTGTCTCTCCCTCAATCTCTTTTTTATACACTTCTCCTGACCACGTCTCGCACACACTAACAGTACCGCCCACAAACTTGCACGAGAAAAAAAAAAAGAAAAAAAAAATATATATATATATATATATATCATGCACATTCCACACCTCTGTTTAACACTGTTGCAGTAAACACTGTGGCTGTTTCCATGTTACAAGGTCCAGCAGCTCTTCATTCCAGCTCGGTGCTTAATCGCTCATCGCTGCGGCCATTGGAGTGTAAAGCTGTCCCGTCTACTCCGGGTCTGGAGCACAGTTGCTAATTGAAAGGTATTGCTTAATGCTGCAAGGTTAGGCACTTAAGGGCTGGAAATATCTCCTGCATGCACTCCACCCTCATGTCAAGACAAGAAAGCTGCAGGGGGTCCAGCGATTAGCTGCTGTAATGGATCAGCACTCTAACGTATGATGCTGTAAATACAAAACCATACGAAACCTGCAGATATATTAGGATTCAAAACTGTGACAAAACACACCAATGAAAAACTTTACATTTATTACCTCTGCCAAGCGAAGCGATTTTGATAAAATTTTCAGGAAATGTTGATAAAGTGACATGGAACAGGTGATTCAATTTTGGTTACTCTAGATACTAAAGATATTTCACTGTTTACATTTTAATTTGTTTCCATACGTGTCCTTCATCTGTTCGGTGTTAACACTGCCTGCAGTTCAGCCCAGTCCCTGAATTTTTTTTCACCGGACTGTTGGTCGCAGCTGAGTCAGTCATAAATTCCCAGTTGTGCAAAGAAGCGTTGAATTTTTAGTTTTTTACAGAATCTGATTCGATAAAACGCTTTATTTTTTGGTGGTTTTTTAAACAAGACATGCATAATGAAGTGATTTTGATGAAATATCAGATTTTAAGCTTTGGTTTCGTAAAGTGGAGTGGCACTTCATGGCTGAGTAGTTGGAGGATTGTTGAAAAGTTGAATATCCGATGAGTTTATCAGTTTGAACAGCTTCTTCTTCAAAGCCGCCGGTGGGTATCTTTTTTTATAGGTTTCAGAAGGTTAAGGATTGCTCCTCCAAAGAGTTTATACAAATTTCACAACAATACAGTTTGAGAGCCTTACTCGATAACCTTACAAGTGCATTTTAGAAGAACTACAATAGGGCATTTACATTGTTTTCGGTCTTTTCTTATCTCCAGGAGAAATAATTTGGAGATGAGCAACACTTTGACTCTTGAAGTTTCATCTACAAGAGCGTGCACACTGCATAGAAGCAAGAAACACTACAGGAAAATCAAATCCCTACACTTCTGCCTGCCAAGGCCCAGAGATATCATGCACTCCTTTTGATATCATTTGGTAAAGCTATATATCATACAACTGCCCCAGTGGCCCAGGATCCACTAATGGGAGTCTTTTTGAGACTCTTTTGAGGGTTGAGAATTCTGATTTATACAAATTAAATCCATTTTTGTCGAGTCTTCATTTGCAAGAATCTTGTTTATATTTCAGTTAAGCAGTATTGAGCTGGAGGCCCCTTCCTAAGCCTGAACACCTCCCCTGCTGCTTGTACAGTCTGCCCGGAGCAATCCAGCCCTGCCAACCCTGAAACCTTCTCCGCCCCCACTTCACCAATCTTTCTGTAATGCATCGCTATGTCTACAAATCCTGCCAGCTATTGGGACAACACTGCAGGAGCCCCACTGTAATCTGCAGAGGCACGACCCACCGCAGACAGACAGCTCCGCTCCATCGATTCCTTTACATTTAATGTGTCAGATATCCAGTCGCAGCCACATGACGCTCTGTCCCAGCCTCCCTGCATAATTCATGTTAATGCATGCGTACCCAGGTAATGCACATTTACACATTAGCGCTCACACAGGTATTCCTGCTCGCCTTTGACACGCAACTGAGGTGCGATAAAGTTCAAGTGTTGCTTTCAATCTATTCACGTTGTGTTCCTGGGACTGTAATCTGCCTTCGTGCTCTTCAAACAAACAAGTTAGCGACCTTGCATGTGGCTTGTTATCGTGAGCACATTGTTCATTAATTTTAATTTATCCTCAAGACACATGGATCAGCTCTCAAAATGTTTTGTCATATTTGTTCTCAGCCGCAGCTGCATTTGCGTCAACTCGACCCGAACGCTTTGTGCCGATATCTCGCTGTGTTTAAGACATTGTAAGATCTATCAGTCAT
Source organism: Chromis chromis (assembly GCA_900302755.1). Classification (NCBI taxonomy): domain Eukaryota; kingdom Metazoa; phylum Chordata; class Actinopteri; family Pomacentridae; genus Chromis; species Chromis chromis. The sequence goes on from OMNN01017151.1 coordinate 9,977, forward strand.
TCTCTCTGACACTGGAACCAAAACAGCAGTTCTAACCATAGCAACAGTGCTGCAGGAGAAAAGGCAGTGCCATGTTAAGATGACAGGGACTTTTGACGGGAGTAGGAAAGCCGTGCAGTTTTCTGATTGGGTGAGAGGCTGCCTCTATGATGTCGGGGCCCCTCATCCATAAACAAATACGTGCTCCAGTTTAAGATGCATCTTCGCCTTATGAGGGGAAATTTCAGAAGTGCAAAAGCACAATGGGAGCAGATCACATCAAAGGCCTGATCCTCAGATGATCTCCTGAGAGCAATGTCTTTCCTTCGCTCACTTTCAAAACTAGTAGCTGCTCCCATGTGCAACATCCCACTGAAGTTAAAAAAGAGCCTTAAGTACATACTGTACCATCCTGCATTGACTTTTTCTTGCAGGTGATAAATTGATTTTCCATCGCATGCTAAAAGTAGCGTTTGACAGCAAGATTTCTAATCAGGTGCCAAACCATTTCAGGTTCTTTGAGAAACCTACTTGTGCATATTTGTGGTGCGAAAAAAGCCCGTCTGACAGATGTGCATCCCAGAATTTGGTGTTGGCTGAAGACGGCTTTTTCATCAGGTTTGCAAATAGAGGTTTGCACCATTCAAAAAAAACTTCTTTTTTTTTGGTATGACAGCTTTACACTGGTCTTTGATTTTCTTTTCTGACTAAAATGCTTGACACTCAAGTTCATTATTGACAACCATTCATCCCACTGCCAGCAAATGATGAAATGTCTTTAGATTCTGGGAAGTTCCGCTGAGACATATTTATCAGTGTGAATGACATCAAAAAGTCCCAGAAAATAAGATCTCCTGTACCTCCATTATTGTTAAGAAGGGTTAAAGGGTTGAGACCTGATTTTGGGGTTGGAAGGGTTGTCACGTGCACACACCCAAACACAAACCTGTGCATGTACGTGATGTATGCAAGTGTAAGTGCAAGGCATTTTATCCCATTTGCTCGGGCTGGAGGATGCAACTACAGCAGAATAATAATAGAATGAAGGCATCATTACGTGTTATTCAAGCTGAAAGCCGATGACAGTGCGGCATACCGTAAGCCTGATGGCGGACATTCACTTTGTCAAGCTTAATCAATCCATGTAATTTCCGCAGCTGCTGTCAATCAATAATAAAGCTAATTTGGGTTCATGAGCAGAATAAAACTCCTAAAAAATATTCTTTGCTTGTCGAGTGATGACTGACATACAGATTCAACGGTGGATTGATAGTCAGTTTGGCGCAATTAACGTCGATAGATATGACATGGTGTATTGAGATCTATAGAGGTGTTTGAACTAATTATCTTACATTGTTGACTATCTAAATTTGGCATATAGATCTCTAGCAGATTGAAATAAATAACAGCGCTATCCAAAATTTCCACATAAACTAAGCAAAAGTGTCATTGGCTGTGAAAAAGGACGATATGCGTTCTAGAGGGGTCACATATTTTCAAATCACAAGATTTGTGCATTGGGTTGAAGGAGCTTTGTATCTCACCAACCTTACACACAACTAACCATGTGATCAATATGATTTCAGCTAAATCTGTGGAAAGAATTGTGATTCCGATTAGGGATAGATCTATTATCGGCCTGGCCAATTTTCGGGGTCGATATTTGGCATTTTAGGGTCTCGCTCTGTCTGTAGTCACTCTGTGGTCTCAGGAATGTCTCTCAAGCAGAGACTGCAAAAACTGAACAAGAAACACAAGCAATCACCACAAACAAGGAAATTTACTATTTTCCCAGTGGGTATGGCTATGTCCTGGCTAAGTTAAGAGGCAGCCACAAATTACCCTGAAACAGAGTCTGGAAAACAATAATTAAAAAGGCTTTGAGATATGGACCTTAGTGGGCAATACAAGTGATAGAACAGAGAAAGATTCAGAAAACAGAGAAGAACAGCAGACAAACCTGTTCAATCTCAATCAATTGATTGATCAGTAAACACAGGAGTGCGTCATAGCATCCTGTGATGTTCTGACGTCTGAGGTTCCCTCCTATCAAATGCTGTTAAAGTATCAGTTTAACATACCAGTTGCTGGTCTTTCTTGATGACCAATAATTGGCATCGGTATCTGCCTTGAAGAACCCATGTTGGTTGATTCAGAGTCATGATTCTACACCTAAAAAACTGCCATATTATCTTCTAGCCCAATCGCCCAACCCCTACCTCCAGGTTTTGTAAACTTCTCCAGAACACCAACTGAAGTAATTTGTTACCTGCTGTGAACTGCAGCTGATTTAGTAGGAAACAGATGGGTATAAATGGCACAATCTCACACTGAGAGCCTGCTCCCGCCGTCTCAGCTTCTGTATTAGACAGCAAATATGCAACAATAAATTGGGAAATACATATGAATATGTTGTCTGCTGTATATTGTTTCTGCCTGAGATAGCCTCCTGGAGAGGAAATGGAAAGAAAATACTGTAGAACAACTGGAGCCGGCTCTGTGGAAATACTGCTGTTTGTGTTCTTAGTCTACTGTGTCATTAAGGATTTTTCTCACAGTTAGTAAAATAATCTCTGACAAAAAGCAGGTAACAACAAAATGATAAACAAGCGTTTCCAAAAAAACAGCTTTAGATCATTGCCGTTAGATATAAAAGATCCTCTGTGATTCCAACTGTATTTTGCTGCAGTAAAATGTCAGTAGTTTGATGCTGATTGAAATTAATAATCACTCCAGCGAGAGAATGTAAGAAAATGTTCTGGAATATGATCAGTGAGGAAAACAACAAACACCATTTGTTTAGCCAAGAGGCTTTGTGAAGTCTTTTGAAACTCTGAAATTTGAAAAAGATCTCCTCATGAATTTGTGAACACTGTAAAAGTCTTGAGTTTTCTATGTTCAAGACTAATACTGCAAACCCTAACTTAAAAACGGGGAAGACGGGGAAGACAACATCAATACGATTGATCCTGAAATGGAGCTGAAACAGTGTGGGCATTTGTATTTAGCGCTGCATCGATTGCCCGCAAAAAAATTCTGCATCCTCTCACACAACACACTATGTTGTTCACTTGGTGAGACATTAGGACTTTTCGATACTTGGGATGCCAGAAACAGACATTTAGGCGGCTGTGGTCCTCGGCAACGACTCCATTATGGGAAATGAAAAGAAGGAGGCAGAGGCAGGGCGGCATCAGAATGAATAAGCACTGCAGAAATCTGGAGTGTGAATGTTTCCGTCGCACATCGAAACCTGCGCGGTGTCCTGAAGGATCTGGGAGGAAACGCCCCTTGAAATCAAATCTGGGAGCGCTTGATGTGTTCCTCACATCTGTCCACTCCATATGGAAGTCAAAGAGTTTCCCTGCCATCTGAGGTCTCGGTGGACATAATGAGAAGTAGAATAAAACCCTGTTCCAGCTACAGAAAGGAGAGAGAGATTCGGCGGGGTGCATATATATTCTGCATATATATGCACTAACAAGCTAACAACCTTCTTTTATCCCTGTGATCCCACCTTTTCTTTCTTAGTCAGCTGTTTTTGCTGCTCTGCTGACAGCCTACTAGCGTACTGTCCTGATTTCTTTCTCCTCTCTTCATGTCTTTAAGTCTTTCTCACAAGTTATCTCGATGCACCAAACTAGCCACACCAGTGACCTCTGACCTCCAGCATTGACTACTTAAACCCCAGGTTGCAGAAGTCAGGATTCTTGAAAGCAGACATGCAGGATTATAATGGTGAGAGGCATCTTTCGTTCATCCTCGTCTGCATCTTAATTCTGCTTTTAATGCACCAAGTGTGCAGAGCCAATTTCTTCATTGTTGCAAGACACGGTTGAACAGATCGTGGCACCGGCATGCACAAATCTCAATGGAGGCGAGTTATCTGGCTCAGGAGGAAAGGCAGGGAAACATCCTAATGAATTCTGCGCACTGCGTCCCCTTGAGTTAGAAGGCGAGAACAAAGCAGAATTCGCAGCAGGGTGTTGGCTGGAGAGCGATATGAAAAAAAATGAAGAGGGGAGAGGAAAAAAGATGGGAAGGAAGAGTGAGGCCTGTGGGCTTGGATGAACCTTCGGGGTTGACTGTGGGCCCATCTTTAATTGGCAGGCCAGTGCGCGCCTGGATGACCACCAAGCAGGACTTGCAGAGATGACCAGAGGGCAGTGCGGGCACACCACCACATGGCACTAGCTTCCTCCCGAACCACCGTCCTAGCCCTTCCTGAGTCTTCCCACAATCCCACAGGCAATTCCATCTGCTTCTGTTGTTCCTCTGCTCTCATTAAGGAGGGCTGGATGGGGCAGCAGCACTGCAAAACACACCCAGACAGGACAGGTGCCAAGCCCTGCAAATATGCCATACATGGCGATGCATCTCATTGACCCAGTAGGGGAAAATCCAACTCCAAATGTGCCTCAGGTTACAGCAGCTATCATTATGAGCTTGATGGCTCAGCATCCCTACTGATTTAGATTCTAAGGGACATATTGAGCGTGACATATTGAGACTCTGACTATTTCCAGAGTTTCAATATGTCATACTCGATATGTAATTGATGCAAAAAGTACAGAAAATATGTAGAACAGAGAAAACAGTGGAATCCTTATATTTTTATCTATTGGTGCAGCATAGAAACTGTATGGATTTTACTGTACTGCATTGCAAATGTATGCCAAAGCATTAAAGGCTTTACACAAAGAAGGCAGAGCTCTGCGGTGAAATGAACCTTGAAGGCAGTTAAAATAACACAAATGGACGTTGCAGGCATCGTCCAAACAAAACAGAGCGAAAACCGTTGGTGTGACTTCCCACTTCCCATCCTGAGGAGTCTGCGTGCACATTCCTCAGCCACAAACATTACGCTCTCTGGCCAAGGGCACGGCGACCATCTATTATCAAGTGTTTATTTAACTCCAGGGGAGCAGACAAAACAGAGCTTCTACCGAGTTATTTGGAATAGACTGTTTGGATTTCAAACACTGAGAAAAAGGAGACAGTTAAGTCGCCTGAAAAAAAAAAAAAAGACTGAAGATCAATGAGTGAGATCCCAATGACATTTTCTCATTGGCAGATTAATATAGCCAAGGTGAACAACATGAATACTAATCTGAGAAGCCCAGAACAAGTGTTGCGACAAACGAGTGGAAGTAGATGTGGAGAAAAAAAGGGGTTTAAGGGGTATAAATTATAGAACTATGATGGCAACATTAACAAATAAAGACGTCTTGATTGAAATTTGACACATTTAAATGAATAAGCAAAGATAAATGACAATGAAAC
>OMNN01017159.1:1756-19661 GCA_900302755.1 Chromis chromis
CATTTCCTACAACGCATGCCACAGGGTAAAAAATAAAGGCCTCAGCTGCTTGCTACTTGAATCTGCATGTGTGAAAGCAGCATTAGCCTTGCTGTCACACTCAGTCCTCTGTTCAGCTCATCCTGGCTACTTGACTTTGACATCTTCTCTTGTTCGGTAACACCATGTTTTCTCCTGTGGTCTTGTAGTTGTCATCAGCAGAAGAGAAACTCATTGTTGCCGTTTAAAAATATGTAGACCTCCACAAGCCACAGTCCTGGTTTTGTGCAGCAAGGCCAACACCTCAGGTAAGAAATGAAGTGATGTCAAGTAGAGAAATCTCACAAAGAAATAGTCCTTTTTATGCTTTATAACATTCTTCATATGATGTGGACTGTCAAGTTGAAATGCTTTTCAGTGCTTGTGTCATGAAAACACAAAACATTTAATTGAATTTTCCAAAAAAAACAACAACAAGAAGAAAACTTTAATCACTGTAAGGAAGCGCTGATGGGAATACACAAACAGAGAACAAGTGTTTACCGCTGCAGTGTTGGTCCTGCTCAGCCTTGTCTCTTTCTACCCTCAGGCCTTGAACCAGAATGCTGATGAAGAAATGATTTTTGATTTTCAATGTCTGTGAATTTCCTCTCTAAAATGTAAACAGGGACAACACGGTCTAGGCTAAAAACTATTTTATTGGTACATGTAGATCAGCAGTTTCACTCATTCTCATTATCCTCAATTTCCATCCCTCCCTGTTGTCACCTCACTTGATTATTGATTCTTAGATATGTAAGGCCTATGAAAAGCATTCACCCCCAATGGAACTATTCCCCTGTCAGTGCTTTTCACCACTGACCTGTGGTAAATTTAGTTTGGCTTTTTTTAAAACAAGAATTTGCTAAAAATAAAAAAGTAAAAAAGTAAATTAAAATAAAAAAAGAAGAAAAAAAATGATTTTCATTGTCAAAGTGAAAAGAGATTCCTAAAAAGTAATGTCAGTTCCTTAAATAATATAAAATGAAAAACAAGTGATTGCATAAATATTGACCCTCTTTAAAGTGACTCAATTCAACACAGGTGCCGCCAAATTGGTGGTAGAAGTCGTACAATTAAATGGAGAGAATCTGAGTGCAGTGAATGTGTCTCAAGTGATTGCAATATGAATACACCTGTATCTGGAAGGTCCAGTAACTGGTGAATCAGTACTCCTGGTTATAACTACAGCATTAAGACAAAAGAACACTAAAAGCATGAAAACGTTATTGAAAAGCATAAGTGATTGGATGCAATCACATTTCCAAGTCTCTAAATATCCAGATGGAGTACAGGCAAATCCAACATTAGGAAATGGAAGGAATATGGCACATTCATAAATCTGTCCTCAAAAACTGAGTGACCGTGCAAGAAAGAGATCAGTGAGGCCATCAAGACACCTACGACTCCTCTGAAGGAGCTGCTCAAAAAAGTTTTCTAAGACACAGGACCGTGTGCTCTCTTACTTACGAAAACATAACTTTCCGGCCATACCTGACTGAGATTATAACCTCAGACCTGTTTATACAAGCTTCCTGCACATTCACAATGACTAATCAATGTCAGTGATTATGATGTTGGGTGAATATTCCTCCATTAGTTATACTGAACCTGTGCAACTGTGCTACTATTGCATTTCTGTACATTTTTGGTCATTTTTGCACACTTTGTAACAAACTAAAAAGTGGCTTTAACTGAGACAAAAGTCCCTAATCTAGCCTTTACCTCCTTCCTGAAAACTAGTGTCTCAAACAATTCTCTCTGCTAAATGAAAGTGTTGAATTGCATCAACCCATCAGTTAATACAAGCTGTTTCAATTCCAGTTGTCCAGTTGAAATGTAACTCAGCATTTACACTGTAATACAAGAAAATACCATGAAGTGCTAGTTTTTTAATGAGTTACTGTCGTCCATCATCTCACACATCAACAGCAGAATTCCTAGTCAGATTCTTCTGTGTTTAAAAGTATGGATAAAATTTAATAAAATACTACCTGCTGCTTTTATATTCTTGTTCAGTTTAGACGGACTTTATGTTCCTCAGGCTCTCTGGTTCAGCACATTCAATTTGAAATAAAACTAAATTTAATGAAAAATACCCTAACACCTTGGAGCATTTTCACTTGCTATTAGGGGGAAAAGTTCATGGGATATTAGTAACAAAAACTAATATCTAACTCGGTTGTTTTTCCAGAGGGTGAACTTTTATGTATGAAAAATATCAATGTTACTCTTGGTAATAGGTGCAAATAAAGTTTTTCAATCAGGATATTGCACAAACAATGCTCACAGGCCCACTACACCTATACTGTGGGCAGCGACTCGGCACTACACCTACACACAAATGCTTCAAAGTTTCTCTTGTGACAACTATCTTGCACCCACACACACACACACATACACACACACACACACACACACACAAACATACACTTGGCAGCACTGCCAGGAGGCTTTGAGCCGCTCCATCCTCCTGTATAGCTTTATTTGTTTTGTCATGAAAGCAAATTTTTGAAAATTGACACTTGCCGTAACGAGCATCTGTTTTCGCCATCTGTGAGCTATGCAAATTAAGCCAATGAATATTCAGACAGGACTCAGTTTAGAGGCACAAGTCCTCCGGCTTGCTTACAGTTGGTGGAGAGAATCATGTGGACCGGCGGGACGGTGGGGAAAAAGGAAGTAAATCTTCGTACTCCTGCTCTCTACCTCCCCATCCTTTCTTTTTTCTGTTTAAGCGGGCATATGCTAAATGAAAGCTCTGCTAATTTGGAACAATTTATGAGCTGACAGACATGTCTGCGTTATTCATCCGCTCCCAGGGGACATCTGATCTACCTGTCCTGCTCAGAGAAAACTGCTTCCTCCCACGGTGGTCTGCCGCTCGTCTTCTTCTCTCCATCATCTCCCATTTATCTCCGACCGTCCTCTCCTCATCTGGTCTCTCCATCTTCCTCGACTCTCTACCTACATTTTCTCTCCTGCCTGTGCTTCCCCTTTGTTGTTTTACCTGCTTTTATAATAAATTCTTTGTTTTCACTGTCTTCTAATTCTCTCTCTCTCCATTTCTCTTCACCCCTCCACTTAATTTCCATTTTTCTACCTCTCCTCGTCTCTTCACTTCTTTCCCTACAGCGAGGGCATTCCATGAATAATTCAAAAGCGTTGCAGGATGATAATGGGAAATTAGAGGTGAGACTGTGCGTAGCTTGTGCGTGCGTGTGCGTGTTAGATTAGTTGATTCATTCTGGCCAGGAGGCAACTGTAAGGGGCTCTTTATCCATATAAATTATGTCAATAAAGTGACACTTCTGTTTAAAGTTGCAACGTGAAGACGAGTGACAGCCGATTTAGTAATCTCAGGATGATGAAGTAATGATTACCGTTCAGTTGTTATATCAACATTATCACCGAGCGCCATTAGGGCTATCAGTCAAAGCTCGTTTCTGGGGAAGTTCAGCGAAAAAAGAGACGAAGCCTTTGCTGTCTTCTAGTGCCAGTAGATGCACTTTAAAAGTCCAGGGTGTAAGATATAGGGGGAACTATTGACGGATATGGAGTCTAATAATTAGAATTATGTTTTCATTAGTGTATAATCAACTGAAAATGAGAATAATTATGTTTGTTTTACCTTAGAATTACCCCTTTATATCTACACAGGGAGCAGATGTTCATTATTTTGCACCACTATGTTTCTACAGTGGCCTAGAATGGACAAACCACACACTAACTTGTGTTTTTAGCAGCCACAGTAGGTTTTCTGATGATTGATTGTTTATGAAGATGGATAAACCCTCTGGGACGTCATTTATAGGTTCCCTGAAGACCGACTTTGAAGCTTAGTGTGACTCGAGCTGCCTCCTAACTGATTTGGGTATACATTTCCAGGCATTAGACTGTCCTATGATGGCACCCACCTGTCATTCAAAGCAGACACACCTTTAATTATGCATGATTCTAAGCCTCAGTACAATCTAAACAGGTTAGTTATATATAAATTCCTCTCCAGTATGGTTGTCATGACCGGGAAAATTAGCTATAAAGACCAAAAAGTTTCTATATACCAGGCTGTATACCTGGTTATTTCTGCTGTAAAGGTCAATATTTTAACATGGGAGTCTATGGGGATTGACGTGCTTTTGCAGCCAGCCTCAAGTGGACATTTGCTGTACTGCAGTTTTTGGTGCTTCACTTTTCAGGGTTTTTTTTTTACTTGGTTGGCTTAGTTACATCTGCAACCTCAGCACTGGATGCCACTAAATCTTACACATTCATCGTATAGATTTAGGTCAGCTTATTGTATAATGTGTATCATGATTATAGGGTTACAAATTCCATAAAAAAACTGGGCATTTGTTCACAATCACATATAACTATACACGCCAAAATTGGCTCACCTGATGGCAGCCTCCTGGTGATTTTAGACAATATAAATGTCCTTCTTGATTATTTAAATGCCAGCCTTCTTTTCTTCCAACAGGAATATACATTCTGGGATGCAGCCATTGGTCTGATTACTGAGAGCAAGAGAAAAGAGAAAAAAGGCATCATGCAAAACAGCTGGCTGAAGTTTATTGTAAACAGGAAAATATGGTGGTTAATGAATTCATTCATACACTGATCAGCCCCAACATTCTGACCACTGACAGGTGAAGTGAATAACATTGATCATATTGGTACTATGTGGTGTTCTGCTGGAAAACCTTGGATTTTAACATCCGTGTTGATGAAATAAACATTATTCCAGAACAAGCACACTCCCTCTTGCAAATGGAAATCCCAAATGTCACTGGCCTACCCCCGCAGGAAAATGCACCCCACCACATAGCAAAAAGATCAAACAATCAGGAACATCTTGAGGAACATGACAATGGCCCAAAGTGTTGATTTGACTACCAAACTTCCTAGACCCCATTCTGATCAAGCATCAACAGGATGCAGTGGAACAAGTTTGATTGACAGGGGCCTCCCTCTTGTCCATGCCCAATGGTTCAGAGCATTTTTGACCACATAAGGGGGACCAACACAATATTAGGGAGGTGGTCATAATGTTATGCCTGATCGGTGTATGTGGCAGTAGGACCAAAATTGGCCTGGTGGAATTCACTTTCGTGGTGTGACCAAAAGTAAGGGTAACAAGAAAAACATGAGTACTGGAATTATCATGACTAGTGGGTTAACAACAGCAGCCCACAGAGTTGTAAATTACACTGTATTTTATCAAACATCCAGCCAAACACTATCCTTTCTGTATCATTTCATTCAAGTGCAGGTCAATTCACAACACAAATATGTCCCACTCTGCTCTGCATAGAAATGAATGTGAAGCATATTTTTTGTGTGACAGCAGCATTAGCCACTCTCTCATCATCAGAGACTATATGACAACAACACAACACTTACAGGTAAAAGTTGTACATCTTTACTGATTAATAATAAATAATTGAAATAAATAATATAAAATGTTGTTTCATCTCTATATATCAATCAATACAAGTCATTTAAATTTCTGCTGCATCTCAAATGTACAGCATTTGTGCTGTAATGCAAGAATGCTATTTTTTTGATGAGCCACTGTAGTCCAACATCTCACACATCAACAGCAAAATACCCATTAATAATTAACCTGTGTGGTGCATGTAGTAATAGATCGGGGTTACTTTGCAGCAGTCTGGTGTCATTAGGCCTCAAAGCCAACGGGAGCTGTGGCCGGAGGTATTATGTTTTTGGCCAAAGCCCAAGAACCTAGAGCTAATTATGACAAACGTTCATACAAATGTTAAACAGAATAAATTGTAGACATGAAGACATTTTGTATTCAAAAGGTCAAAGGTCAACTCCACTGTGACGTCATAATGTTTTGCAAAAACTGTTTTCTGGACATTATTCTACACCATAACTCAAGAAGAGAATGGGAGATGGATTTGAACTGCAACCTCACTACTTGGCAGAAGCATACAACCTTGAGGTGGTAATAGTTTGCATATGATTTATTGAAGCTCAGTGGACAGTCCTGTGTAAAAGCAATGCCCTCCAGAGCAGCACTTCTCAAACTGGTTGCATTTGTATCAGCATATGCGTACCTTGATCAGCATAGACCAGGAGTGCCCACCCCTGGCATAGACAGAATTACCTACATTCATGATTCTAACGCAAGAAAAGTTAATGCCCATGCCAATTTAGATGCTTCTAATGGATGGGGAACGAACTTCTAAGCATTATTTCAACCTTTCTTTACATTTACTGCAAAACTGGCTTTGTGCTGCTTAATTTGAATGAATTTCTGTCCTGTTTGCCCCTCTCCTGCCACCTCTGCATTGTGTGCTCTGCGTTTGGCTTAAAACATGACACAGCTGGGGAAAGTACATTTTAGGGTCAGGGAATTTAATCTACAATTACAGTCAGAACACTGCTGGACATGTAAATAAAAGGTCTTCCTGTTTGGTTGATAAACAAATGTTTTTATTATTATTATTTGTTTTAAGCCAATTCTGACCTATGGCCAACTGAGAGGCTTCTTCTGGTGTTTGCCCTGCAGCATTTAATCTCTTAAAAAATCAATAGTGTTTGAAGTTCACAGTCAAACTCTATGACTTCTTCACTATTTTATGCACATACGAGTTCAGTGTCCAGATATGACCCCACCTCTGCAAAACAGCTACTGACCAGGAAACTAAATCCAGCCTGGACTTTCTGCTTGTCTGCTAGTTTTCTCTCTAAAATTTCTCCGCACTTGAGATCAAATGCAATCCTTTTGCAGGAAGCACAGAACAGAATGTGATTTGTGTAGATCAAAAAGGAAGAGAAATGTGAGGAGAAAACATGAAAAAGCTGCTGACCATGTACCAAAAGTTCTTCCAAGTTATTAAGTGATTAAACTTATGAGAAGTCTGATTTCCATGTAGATATGAAATCTCATTTTCTAGAATTCTAGGGATTTTTTTTTTTATCTTTCAACAGCATAAAATTAGATTATACTGACTTTACCCTGCTTAGTACATTTCAGTGATTACTGTGGTGAACTTCTGTTACTGGATTTAAGTTTACCATCATCAGATCTACTTTTTGAATGGGTATATCTCCCTTCAGTCAGCACCTGAATCTACACACTCTTAGTTTGCAGGGGGTTTGTTGTTGTTTACTACCCACACTCAATACTTGGAACATGCAGTGAACTCAAGCAGTGAGTGTGAATATTTGACTTTACTGCGTGTAAAAGTCCAATAACCTTGCAACCCTGTCCCATAACTGACACAAGCAATCTATTTCTGTTATCATTTGAAGATGCCTTCCTTTTCCTTTTATCACTCCCTGCTGTGAAGTGCTTTTGTTGAAATGTTTTATTTAATTGTGCACACAGGTCCCGTCTCTGTGCTCCCCTGCTCCTGCCTTATCCCCGTCCCCAGAGGTGACAGCAGAAAGTATCTCTATCTGTTTTAACTTTCTGAATGGAAGCTAAGTTTATTCGACTGGCTGCTTCTGAGTGCTGCAGGCGAGCTCATTCACTCTCCTTCAGGGCTTCATTTAACTAACTTACAGTCTAAGCCGTGCAAATCCATCCAGCTGGAGGTGAACACAGCACAAGCAGCTGTCAGCTGAAAACTAGCCTCCATCCTGCTGAATCCCAGCGTAGCAGCAGCACTGACAGGGAGGGAACGGGTCGTGGAAAAACTGCCTGTGACTCTTAGAAGTCAGAATGCACACACGAAACACTCGCAGGTCTTTGATAAAATATGTATACTGTACAATATGGAGGCAAGAATAAGGAATCTTCCAGCTATCTCTAAGGGAAAATATAGGAACACAGGATTTATATTAAAATGCAGTACAAAGAAATTCATTTCCATTGGTCAGTGTAGCATAGTCTTAAAAGTTTAAATGTATAGGAGGTCTTAAAAACATGTCACAAGACACTCACGATGAATGAACAGAGAACATTCTGGTGAGGCTCTTTATATTCCTCCTCACGAAAACCCAATGCTGCTCTTAAAACAGCCACACATGAAGCTGGGATGAGAGACACATTACAGTCACTCAGCTTTAAATTTGGCATCCCATTTCTGAAAATGAGTGAATAAATAAGCAAGTGATTATGAATAGATTATCAATATATGAATAAATGATAAACCTTAAGTTTAAAACTGAGTTTGTCACAAAGAAAAAGACCAGGAAAGCACTGTGACACTGAAACCCATCTTCTTATATGTGTGGCCAAAGACAGAGGAGAGGTGGGGATGAAAAATGAAGACAGAAATAAGAGCAGTTCAGTATATTTCAGGGCTGTGGAAGATAAAACAATTTGTGATTTAATGACTGCAAAATCATTTTAATTTTTGCAATTACATTATGACCTGTTAAGTAACTTTTTGCATTGTTCAAACCTATCTAAACTTTTTGACTGTGAATTTACCTCATAAAGCACAAAGTTGCAAAGGGAATTCATTCATTACATTATGTACTAAAAAACGTCTTGAGATACACATCATTCATTTGTTTCATGTGCAAAAATATCACAACAAATGATCAAACAGCACAAAAACACACATTAGCATTTTCAAAAGACAGTAAATTCAACTGAGCATGTTCTGAATCACTGCTATGAGCATCTTGTCCATGGGTTAAATGTAGCAAAGCAGAGTAGATTTTTTATTTTATATATATAATTGTTTTAAACACAAAAGTATGCATCAGTGGCATGGCTTTATTTAAGTTTTTTAAGTTTTTTTATTTACATTTTTTAAGAAGACTTTTCAGTGTTTTCTCCAAAGACCGCAGCCCGGTCTCATTCAATTACCTCATTACCTTTTTAATATTAATTTGATGTAGACTGCGTTGCATTAAAAGTGTACGAAAAAATGTTAAGGCAATTTATATAGTAAATAGTAATAGTAAATTCTGTTAAATTGTTATGGAATTTGAATAATTTTGAAACCAAAATACCGTAAAACAAACAATGCTCTTGGTTGGCTGTTATTTTTGACATTGAGTGACAACACAGAGGATACATACTGTACAAGGAAAAGCTCTTATACTCCGCCAAGAAAGTGAAATGATTAAATTTTTTTTATCATGAAAGCTAAAAATGAAAATAAAAAAAGCTTGTGAGGACTTTCTGCACATGGTGAAGAAAGCAGAAATGCTTTTTGTTGTTCTTTTGATTCACTGCTTCCTTACAAAAGTAGGAGAACACAAACAAGACACACAGGCTTTTCTGATTCATCTCGGAGAAAATCCTTCTGTACACAGATTTACTTAATAACACTAGAAACACAACCAGCTTCCACAATACAATTACATGTTGCAGGCAACAGGCGCTGAGATTCGAAGCTGCATGACTTTACTTGCGGATGCTTGAATCATCCAGAACGCCGACAGTGTAGCAGTTTGTGGTTTCATTGTGAATGCAGAGGTTCAGCTGTTACACACTCCTCTGCTGAAATGCCTCCATTTTACTGTGTGAAGTGACACTTGTCTGGAATGTACGTGCTTCACAAAACCCAACCCTGCATCTGTAAATGGACGTCCGCACCCGCACATGACAGATGTACATAAACTGTCATTACGGGACGAGGGTGTCTGACAAGCTGCTGACATCTATTATGCATCTCTGTGTGACTTCGCCAGTCTTCTGTCTTCCTAATATACTTTCCCTCTATTGTGAAGCCTCTGCCAACCCCAGAGAGGTCAAAGAGAGACTGCTCTCAGGATGATGACATCACGCCGAAGCACATCCGACAGAGACATCTGTCAGGATACAAGGTTTTGGCTTCAGGGTAGAAACACACACACCGACACACATACACACTTGTGCTCAGAGGTTCAGCCCTCAGGTAATGGAAAGAGCATTACTTCCTTCTCCACTGTCTCAGAGCCAGAGCCTCATCCTTTCTGGCAGACACACACAGACATTTTCTCTTTTTCTGTTTCACTCCCGCTCTCTCTCGCATCCACTTTATGTCCTCAGGGAGAGGGAGTTCCTATATGATGCCCATAACAACCCCAGGATGAGCCCCTCATGCTTCCATATCTACCTCCATCCCATAAAGCAGTGGACGGCGCTGACAGAGAGCTGGGACTCACTGCAGGCCTGCTGGCTGCACTCGTAAAGAAACCTGGCAGCAGCACCTCATCACCGCCGGAGTCACAAACCTGTACATGCAGCCATCATTTCAAGACCTTCATCTCATACCTTCACTTCTACACTAGTTTCCTGCACTGCAATCATAAACACTGGTTCATTTAACATTGCAGGAGAGGCTGTGGAGTAGGAAACGGATTAAAATTCGACTTCTGGAATTGCCTCAAGTAGCAAAAATGGAGCAAATAAATTAAACAGTATACTGTACGCAATCATTAGTTTTTATGATGATAACTCATTTTCCACTTTCATTTTTCAATTTTGCAGTAACCCAGTTAAACCCTCAAAAATAAAAAAATAAAAACTAATTAGGTTTTATTTTATCAATAATCAATGAAAAAGAAAACTCTCCCATGATGTGGCTGTTTGATATTCCACTACTTTTGTCAGTAGGGAAACACAGCTGGCTGCATGTGTCCCATCCCTTATCAAATATCCCACTGAACTACACTGAGAGACAAATGGTATAAAATGTTGAGCTCATATAGTGTCGGTACATTTAAAAACCTGACTTCTGTGAGAGGAGAGCAGCGCTGAGAAAAAGATAACATTCACTCCCTTGTACTACAATCATACTATTCACATTTACAGTGATCCTCCTTTGTGCCGTCCACCTTTCAGCATTCATGCACCAAAGCCTTTAAAGTGTATCAGCGCTGACCTCCGAGCTCAGTGTGGCGACAGAGTCCTCCACAAACTAGATTTCACTTATATTTTCCTCTTCTCCACAGTCATGATTTAAACATAAAACCACCGCGAGGATATTTCTGTACCAGAAAAGAGTGAATATTCATGCATTCTTGGTCTGACTGTCGGGGGAAAACTCATCAAAATGTGTCAGTAATTAATCTAATAAGCTAAAACATGATTTTACTGGACAGTACATTAAGCCTTTCCTCATCTTTTTTTTTTTCAAGCCGAATGAAGCAGTGGCGAGGGGCCTGGTTATTATTCAGAGGGATATTATTCATCATTTTAAATCTTTAAAGCTTTTAGATGAATGTAGATGAGAAGACCCCTATGAAACTGCAGTCAAATGCTGCCAGTCCTGACAGGGATGCAATACAATGCAAAAAAGGCTTCATCATGACAACTAATTTGCTGGTACTTACTGTACTTTAAAGCAATTTACAATATCTGGAAAAACTGACCTGTTCTGTCTGAACAACATGTACTTTGAAAATCATGTAGCATCTGCTGTGATTTATCCTCACTCTGTTCATATTGCTGGTCCTGTGTAGAGGTTTAACCAAGTACCCTCTGGGATAAAGTAATAATGAAGCCCGGAGCAAAGTAAAGTCTTGTACAATTTAGAGTTTATTTTACAATGTTTTACGACGACATAAGACAGTATTGTTGGTTAATTTTTTTGCAGCGTACTGCTTCTTTCCCCAGCTGCAGGAACAGAACGCATGTGTCATAGGTCCCACTTCATATTTTTAATGATGCAAATATCATTAGCGCTCTGAGGTGTTTAAATAGAAAGCTTTGCCCCTGGCACCCAATGAAATTAGACAAATATCCTCAGTCAGCTCCTGAAGGTATTCTTTTTCTTGTGCTTTAATAATTCTCTTTTTTTCCCCCTTTTTGCTCCCTTTTTGCTTCCCTCCAACTGTTTTACTGTAAAATATTATAATGGCATTAGTTAAAAGCAAATCATGTTTTCTCTCTCTCATGTAAAAAGCTCAGACAACTTCAAGGATGTATCTGATATGTGCTATATTTAATAGTTGTCAACATATCCGATAAAAAGATCTTCGGTGTTGACTTACCTTAAATGAAGTTTAACTTATCAACCAAGGTTCAGAAGTAGGGCCACGCCTCAACTACTCCTCTAATTACCTGTCAAGCCTATTTATACCTTGTTAACCCATCCACCATCCTCCAATCATCAGTCACCCTACTACCTCATCCCTATCCCTACCCATCTGTCTTCACATCTATTGATCCCATTGAGGCCCATCGCTAGCAAACCATCACCTGAGACAAATCCCCCAACATGAATCTCCTTCTCCTAAGCTTCCAACATCAAAAAATCAAAGATCAGCCCTGCTTTCCCAAAAGCACGTTCATATATACCGAATTCCATCCTCAATTAGGTTTTAAAATATCACAAATATGTCTCTAATCAACAAATCTTTTTCATTTATTTTACTGCTTTACTGTTGCTCCTTTTCTGTCAATCAATCATATATCTTCCTGGTAAATGTTGGAGAACCCTGAAACATGTTAAGAGGTTCCATTTTGACCCAAAGCATGGTATTTTTTAAACCTCACAATGTGGTTTTGGTGCCTAAACTTCACCAAGCCTCTAAAATGTAGTCATTGTTGTGAAAGGGTTAACAAATCATGATATTTTCCTAAATCAAACCATGTAGTCTGATGTTAAAAACTAACCAAACTGCAAGTGAACACTAAAAGCGAACGAGTAAAAGTGAAACTTAAGGGTAAGAATAATGGACCCAGATGGGACACAACCCTGTCTCTTTCTTAGATAAAGGTCCTGTTGCCATTCTCCAAGCTACTGACATTGGCTTTGTGGATTTTTCAAACTGGAAGCCTTTCTTACTCCCTCACCTTTCAGGGAGAAAATAAGTTTCTTTCAAAACGTAATTGAGAATTCAGTCTAGTTGTATAGGAAGGTAATTTTCAGGAGACAGGGATGTCCAGATCAGCCTAGCCAGTAGCCAGATGACCTCCACATCCATCATCACCCTCACTTTCATTTCGGACACCAACCACTGTATGTTATGAACTATATCAATGAGCAACATCAGACATTGACTCAATGTGTTACATTTTTACCAGCTTTTTAAATTGGATTATTCACTTTTGCACATCTCAAGTCGTTTACTATGTAAAGTTTTATATTCTCAAGCAAATAATCTGCAAATTCCTGCCCACTGTAAATATTTTTATTGCCTTTTTATTTCTTAAAATTCCTTGGATTTGCTGCACTTGCTCTTTGTTCGTCCTGTAACACTTAATGTCTACTTGCAACACTTTCTTTTTAAATCCTTTATCCTTTTAAAAAATATACATCTACTTGTCAGCATTTACTATAATGCACAAAATATGATTCTGATAAGGTAGCAATACACTGACATCTGTTTGTTCACAAAATACATATCAGAATAGCTTCCCTAAAAACTGCCTTTCTTCTGATTGGAGACATCTTGTGTTTCCTTGTTCTTTTATAAAAAATAAAAAAAAAGAAAGAAATCCAAGTTATTATTAAAGTTAATATTAACATAATTTCCTACCCCAACAGTATAACTGAAAGCAGAAGGTATGTTTGCTCTGAAATTAAAATGTCCTTTAACTTTATGACAAAAGTGGTAAAAACTGTGACAAACAAAGAACCAACCTAGAAACTCCTTTCAAACTCCTTTGTGACTGAACAGTTTCAGTTAATTCAACAACCACTGCTACAGTGCCTATACAAAGTATTCAACCCTAATTTAATTTGGCTTTTTTGACAAAAATGTACCAAAATAAAGATTCTTTCATGTCATGTGTCACAAGCGTATATCTGCCTAGAGCAAGCAGTCCTTAAAAACTGAGTGACCGTGCAAAAATGAGACAAGTGAGGGAGGCCACCAAGACACCTATGAGTCCTCTAAAGGAGTTACAAGCTTCGGCGGATGACATTGGAGAGACTGTGCTAACAACCGTTGCCTGTACTTCACCATTAAAAGCTTTATTGGAGAGTGGCAAAGAAAGCCACTGTTAATAAAAACAAACTCATATTAAGTCTCGACAGGAGTTCAACAGAAGGCATGTGGGAGATTCTGAAGTAAACTGAAAGTAGATTCTTTGGTCTGGTGTGACAAAAATTGTGTTTTTTGGCCATTGGAGTAGACACTATGGCAGACACCAAACACTGCACATCATCACCAAAACATCATCCCCACTGTGAAGCATGGTGGTGGCAGTATCATGGCGTGGGAATGCTTCTCAGCAGCAGGCCCTGGAAGGCTTGTAAAGGTAGAGAGTAAAATGAATGCAGTAAAGTATAGTGAAATCATGGAGGACAAACTAATGCAGTCTGCAACGGAACTGCAACTTGGGAGAAGATTTGTTTTTCAGCAAGACAATGAGCGGAAGCATACAGCCAAAGCTACACAGAAATGAAAAGTAACAAGGTGAAAATCCTCTGGAGTGGCAGAGTCAGAATCTAGACCTCAATGCAATTGTGGCTTTAATTGTAAATGATTGTCTACTTACGATTCCTGTGCAACCTGACAGTTTTGCAAAGAAGAATGGAGTAAAGTTGCAGACCCCAGATGTGTAAGGCTAACTGAGGCCTATCCACCCAATGCAATCACTTATTTTACGTTTTATATATGAATTAATTGATATTACTTTGTTGAAGTCTGTTTTCACTTTGACATGAAAGAATGTTCTTTTGTAAATTCTCATCAAAAAGACAAATTCCATTGACCACGATCCAATGTTGAAAAGCTATAAAAGGGGAAAACTTCCAAAGGGGGGTAAATGCATTTAATAGGCACTGTAATGAGCAGGCCTTGATCAAATTGCTTAGTACTATTTATTTTAATTCACATTTTAAAGTAATAAAAACATGTTTTAGTGTTATTCATTTCCCTCACCTCTCTCTCTTACCCTCCCTCCTTCCTATTTATATTTACCGTGGGACTCCAGCAGCTCTACAGGTCAAGGCGCTATGCTGGGAAATAGAGATTAACTCTGCTCAATTAGAGAAGTGAAATTCCCTGCCAATGTTTATTATCCTGCCCTCAGTTTTGTACTGAGGCTCAGCTAGTGAAATATGTATGTACATTCAATATTTAACATTGGGACATCAAAGTGGGCCAGAGCCCGGGTTCTGGGAAAAAGGAAGAAAATGAGGCAATTTTATCTAGTGGTAACGTTACTCATGGGGGTGCCAAAAAACAGCAATTTCCTACTTATTTACTGTCACTGTCTCCATTTTTTAGGGCATCAGATTTGTTAATCATACATTTTTTCATGGGTATTTTTCTCCTGAAGGGATATTTTAACTCACCAGCTGAGAATGTGCTAACCATGTAGAATTATAAAAAGAGATGCCCAACATGCAGACATGTATTAATGCTTGTTGTTAAGGGTTGAATGGTGCAACCTGGTCTCTTAGAAATTACATCTCTGTTTTCCCTCAGGTTCCCTGGATGCATTGCTGCCTGGATTAAGTCCACAGTGCTACATCTATGTGCTGCACATTAGTCACACTTTAATGTGGTTAGGTTACCGACATTTAGCAGTGTGAGTTGTGTTCATCAACTACTGGTTAAATGCACCTGGGGCCTTATGTTATTTGATTGGTTTGATTTGTTAACTAAAGCCTCATTAACAGGTTGCCAGGTCAAAACATGATTTTAAGTTATTTAGCATTGTCTTCTTGCAAAATAATGGATAAAAAATATGCACTGGCTGCAGCAGCTGGTGGACTCATGATCCTCTGATGTCTCAGACTTTTTTAGGCCTAAAATACTTTAATGAGTGAATTAATCCTTAACCAAAAGAGTCTTAGCGCGCCTCTTATTTAGTACTTTTAGATGGAGCTAATTTTAGCCCCTGTACAGCCCCTCAGTTCACACTCTTCTGGGCAACTGCGGCTCAGATGGTAGAGCAGGTTGTCCACTAATTGCAAGGTTGGTGGTTTGATCCCTGACCCCTCCTGCATGCTGAAGTGTCCTTGAGCAAAACACTAAACCCAAAGTTGCTACCAATGGCAGGCGAGCGCCGTGAATGGAAATACTGCAAAGTGCTTCAAGTACCTCTAAGGTAGAAAAGCAGCACATAAGTGAACACCTCTTACTTTAAGCTGTGGTGCAGCACTTTTAAAATTACACAGTTTGCTGAAAGTTGGTGCTACATCCTGATATGGAGCAGTAATGGGTGACATATTTAATGTGGTGTTTATTTGCGGATCACTATGCAGGGGTTAATGAGTGCCATCCTCTTTCTCTTCCCGTTTGTCTCTCCACTTTCCATCTTTCTCTTTCTCTTGTCTTTTGCAATTATTTTTACCCCTTTGAAAGCGTCATGATGAAATAGTTCTTCAGCTGGTTGGAGGAGTGACGACTTGACAGGGAATACTTAAAGGTGCACAATGTATAAAAAGGACTATTTTTACTCCACTACATGCCTATGCACTTTTATGTGCATGGGTGTGCAGAGGATTAAGTCTCCATTTTAATAAATCCTGTGCTACTTGTGGCTAATTCTTCTTTTGAGCAAAAAAATATATTTTTACCTGTTAAGGTCTGCAGCAAATAAATAGTCCTTTTCATGGCTGTTTTCTTTGACATGCTGGAGCAAGAAAAAGCTCAGCTGTAACTAATGAAGTTAATGATGATTCAGTTCTGTGTGTCAGAGAAGCAGAATGCCAGAACTAACATTATTAGCAGCACCTGTGTATGTCAAGTCAAAATGTCCTCTGTGACAAAGTGTATAAACTAAAGCAATTTTACCCTGTGAAGCACTTTGAACTGGATTTGTATGAAAAGATACTATGAATAAATATGTAAAAAAAAAACTCCGCCTCAACCCATCCACTGCACTCCTTTGTCTCTGGACATTTAGCCGTCCAATCACTATCAAGGCTCTAATCTCAGTCAAGGCTGGAATGAGCTCTTCACTGAAATCAGGACAGTGGATTCAACACCCACAGGCTAAAAGTCCACTTTTTCAAATGACATCTCAATATACTCTGAAAAAAATTACAGCACTACCGTGGGCATGCTTTTATTCATTTGTTTAAAAGGGATATAATTCCAATTTTGAATGATGTCTTGCTTTCATGTGGTAGAAATGCACTCGTAGGTCGCTTTGAACAAAAGCAGGTTCCAAATGAATGTAATCTGCAGTATTGCAGCATAGTTTTGGGTGTATGTGATGCATATTTATGTAACCTCAGGTACAAGATGAAAATGTTTCCTAAATTGTATGTATCCATTTTAAAGCAATCCATATTCTGCATGTCTAGGAAGTTTTTCTGATTTTACTCATGCACCATAACTGGCCCAAACTATCAGCACCCACATCCAGCCTCCACCACCCGACTCCAGCAAGCACAACCTGAAATCAATTTTCTCGATTACTTCTGTGCGGCTTTTCGGCTCCGACTTATTCCATCCATACAATGAGAGGCATTTTTGAGTCCAAACAGCCTGCAGTCAGCTGTAACAATCAGAAGTCATGCTGGTGTCAAGTCAATGGCACCATGTATCACTTTATTTTACACTCGAAACGTGTGCAAAGGCGACTACAGCTCTGATGGCAGCTCAATTACTGACTAAGGCAGTTTGACATCTATCAGCACGTGTCCTGGTGTTTGTTTGTACAGAACTGGTATTTTCTTATGTAGTGACTGACAAAAAAAATGGGACCTACTAATTGTGTTCCAGTGCCATCTTCTGTACTAATGCAACACAATACCCTCACTTAATCTTCTATTTACATTATTTACATTGTTTACTTGCAGTAGGAAACTGGAAAAATACTGTGCTGCAGTTTTGCAATGCAAGAGATAATCTGTGGACAATGTATGGGTACAAAAACTCGACAGCAAGCTGACAAAGACACAGCCTGACAAGCTGCATTAATTGACATGTTAACAACAGTTGCCTAATTACACATTGCAGAGACACAGAGCAACTTCAGCATTTATTTAGAGTCACGTTTCTGTTTACCTGATGATTAATCATCTATTATCCATTCCCATGAGATGTAGTTTAGCTTCAA
>OMNN01017165.1:3916-26241 GCA_900302755.1 Chromis chromis
CATGTAGCATCTAGGCAAAGTAATGTACTGCTCATTAAAAGATAGTATTATTTAGGTTATATTTAGGTATATTTGAAATTCTTTGAACACCCAGTTGTTTTTCTGGTATGATTTATGACTGTTGCCAACAATTGCAATCTGTAGCATAAAGGGATCAATTATCATTTCATGGTTGTGACTGTAATTTACAAATAAAAATTCAGGTTTAATTATGGTTCTGATGGTGGCTTTGAACAGCTGAACAAAGCAGCTGCAGACTGTTCTAGATGGCAGCACCTTGACTGTAAGTGATTTCAACACTTGCAATTGTGACTCTCCTGCGAGGTTGGCCACCTAAGTTTCATCCATGCAATGCTGTGGAACCGGCTCCTCAGAATGTGTCTATTAGGACTTTCCACAACACCCAAAGGCACCTGACAGACTAGGTATCGCTGCTGGAGTGCATGTGCAGGCCCTGAAGCATGGCAAAACGTTCTGCTGGTGCTGTACAAAGAACTCAGTTTCGCCTTGCTCAACTTACTCCCACCTCATTTTCCAACTTAAATCTAAACTCTGTCACACCAAACACATGCTCCGAGTGGAAAGTGATGATGATTCCTGCCTGGAGATATTACGTCAAGTGCAGTTGTGGAGCGGCACAACATTTCTTTCCATTCCAGGTTAGCAGTACCTTAAAGGCCTTCCATTAATATTTTTATACATTATTATATTGAACATGCACCTCCCATTGTGATTGTCCTCATCTTTTTCCAAATGTGCAAATAGCAAACGATATGCAAATGTAAATACGGGTTGTTTTGTGTTGTTTGCCTGTGGTGTCCCATCCGCTCTGTGTCATCATTTTATAGATGAGACTTGCGACATGTTTTGTGGTAATAATATCTTTAGTCGTAATAATGATTACAAACCACTTCCCTGTCACATAACCTGCTTCTTTGCTCCAGGTCAGGTCTAACCAAGAGCATTGTTCAGTTTGTTGTGACCGGGTGAATACCATCATTTGAAGGTGCTCTCCCTGTCATCTGCATGGCTTTGACATGTTAGCAGAACACCTGTGCTCTTAAAGCAGGGGCACTAAAAGGTAGAGGCTCATTTAAAGAATCCTAAATGGGAAGTGGTGGCCTAGTGGTTTGTGAAGCGAACTTGTAACCGGTGGGTCGCCTGTTCGAGTCCCCGCACCGGCAAGAGGTTGAGCTGGCAAAGTGAGAGCGACCCCTTGTCCCAGTCACCACCACTGTGAGCCCTTGAGCAAGGCCCTTAACCCCTGACTGCTCCTTGGGTGCTGCACCACGGCAGCCCACTGCTCCTAGTATGTATGGTTAAGGTTAACTTGAATAGGATGGGTCAAATGCAGAGACCCATTTAGGAATTTCCCCAAGGGGATCAATAAAGGTTAGATTATTATTATTATTATTATTATTATTATTATTAACAATAATAATAATAATAATAATAAATAGAAATCTATATTCTTTACATGCAGTTTTTATGTCCCGGTGACCAATGAAATTGCAGTTATGACTCTCTTTTCATTCACTAAGATAGGGACCTTTTCAGGCCACAATACCTACCCATGGCCATTACCATTACCAGCACAAAATCCTCAAAATGACAGCAATTATCTGTAAAATCTGGATTTTTTTTGTGTGAATTTAAATACAGTAAAACAGTGTAATTTTATGGTCACACATTGCAAAAGATTATTTGTAAAAATACAGATTTTAGTTGTGGACATTAAGTACATTTTTGGCCTGTTTTTACAGTCAACAAGTAAATTATTTTTTGAATGTGATTTTCCTAGATAATATTATACAGGTAAAATCTTTACAATTACCGTTAAAAAAATTAAGTTTTTTCAATCCTATATACATATACACACTTTTTCAATCAAATAACAGTGATATTTTTGCTGATTAAAATACATTAAAAATTAGTCATTTTACAGTCAAAATTAAGAAGAACCTTTTGTAAAAAATACAGATTTTTGACAATTACAGTTTTGTCCTGTGTTTTTTAGGGTTAACATGCAATTACTTTTATTGTTTAGCTTTTTATCTTACAAACCTAGCTCTGGTTATAGTGTCTGTTAAAAGTGTTGTCACATTGTTAAAGACTTAACCATGTCAAATTCCTCAGCTGGCTTGTTCTCCCTTCCATCCCTCCCTTTCTCACTCTGAGGTTAAAGTCAACTGAGCTCCAGGAGACTTGGATGGTCAAGAAATGTGCATTAAATACAATATCTGTAATATATTCCCCCTTAAAGTGTCTTAAATCATAGGTGGACAACTTAATAGTGCAATTTTCCACTTCCTACTTGTTGTAAAGATAAAGAAATGTGAAGGAAGCATATATTTTTGTCTAGATAGTGGTTTTGCTCACACTTTTATTATTAGTTGTATTTCCGTGGTATATTATCATGCGTCTTGTATGGGGAAATTCCTAGTAGTATTCAGTCGTCCTCACTGTGTTAAGTGATATGAGGGAGATAAGCGAGCTGTGTATTGTTGACAGAAGCCGGTTAGCTTACAGAGTACTGCATCATGTACTTTAAACAGCAGCAGTTTGGGGTTTTGCAGATACAAAGCGGGGCGAGAGGATCACATTTTGTTTATCTTCTTATGAGCGTTGCAATCTGTCATCTTTAAAAGGTACACTGAGCTCGTGTGTTGGATGAATCATTTTCTGAGTTTACATGATTTGAAAGTCACAATCTATCAGTCCCCTTAGTAGCAACTACTTCCTGTCTTAAACCACACTGTTCAGTGGAAATGTTAAAATAGTTCTGTCTGAGAAGTGGTCTCTGTGGTTTGATTACTCAAGCTGTAAACAAATGTTCTAGTTTGAAATCTCTTGTTTAATTTTTAGGGATATTCTCACAATTTCTTTAAACTTCCTGCTGCTGAGTTCACTTGTTTACGACATCCTCCAAAGTCTGTCTCCCTGCTTATCATTTACAGTAAGTTGCTTTCACATCTTCCATTTGTGTGCATACAACCCTTTACAAACAGAACACAGGAATAGTAACAGCTAACAGTCTGAGGAACCCTTTGACCTTGTGCTGACAGCAATGTAGACAGCAGCTACGCCCCCCAACCTTATTTCCTTCTGAGACGGACTTTGCACTTGAGCGCTCGGTGTTTGCTCCCGTCAGCAGCCTGGTATGTGTGTTTGCCTTCGTGTGATTAGGAATTATTAAGGCTGAACTCACACATCATCTAATGTTTCTGTGTCAGCGAGAGGCTTTGTTCATTGACGCCACAGGCTGCAACAGCGCTCCACTCTGCAAACAAATCTGCCTTCGCCTATTAATAAAGCCAGGCACAGGTTTATGATGTGATTAGATATTGAATTAGCTGTTTAAACAAACAACAACTGCAAAGCCACCCAGAGTGTGAATTGAAGGGACATACAGTAAGTGCCCTGCTTGACTAATGGTTTTAGAGTATGTGATGTGTGAGAACCAGCTCTGTTTGCAGCAGCATGTGGTCGTTCCAGCGCTCAGGACATCGTCGGTCGCACTGCATCACTGAGGTCTGGTCTTTCAGGTTTTCCTACACGCCCACACACAAACACATGCTTTGACACAAACAACCCACAGGGCGTGGAAAGAGCCCGGCCCTTTTGCTGCACTTGCTTTGCCTCTTCCCGTCAGTCTGTTGTTCTGTGTGCTGAGGTGTGGACTCCATCTGCTTCAGCTGTGTCTCAGCAGCAGGCAACTTTTTTTTTTTTTTTAACGCACTCGAGATGGCGGGGGAGTTTGCTCCTGAGGGTCCAGACCTGAAGGAGATGGGCGAGGAGGAACTGTGGGAGCTGATTAACGACAATCGCCACCGGATCTCCTTGGGCGTGCGGCCATGCATCGTGATCCCTTACCTGAGGCAGGCCAGGGTCCTCACCGAGATGGACGAGGATGAGATCCTGTCCTGCCACAACCTCACCAACCGCAGCATGAGAACCAGTGAGACTCCTGAATTGATCAGTTGTTTTATGGACTCTAAGGTGTAATGTACTCTACCTCAGTTTCGTCTTCTTTTATTGCACTGGTTTGTTTACATTCACTGCCAAGTGCATCCCAAGAGGCAGACGAAATTCCAGCAGCACCTGAGAACAAATATTTACTTGTATAACCAACATGTTCTGCTTTCTGGGTGCATTTTTCCACAACACAGTTCCTTGAAAACCTGATTGTAATTTTTGTGCTATTATTGGCTTGTTTTCTTTTCTCTCTGAAGACAAACTAAAATGGAATACTTTGATTTAGGAACTAAGAAATTTATGAAGCAAACACTTAATTGGTTTAATTGATGATGTTGATTCAGATGGTGGTCTTGACATTAAGGATAATATTAAATTGTACTTTACTGTTTCTAGGCTACATGCTGGATCTCCTGAGGACCCAGGGGAGGAATGGTGCTGTGGCGTTGCTGGATAGCCTGATGATTCATTACCCGACCCTCTACACCCAAGTCACTGGACGCAAACCCAGTACTGAGCCCTCAAGATTCAGTGGTCGGTAGTTTAAAGTTTCCTACATTTGAAGGGAGTATTAGCCTTTTTGTTGTGCCTGCTGTGTGTCTGAAATCTGCTGCTCTCCTCACAGGCCTGATAAAGTACTCAGAGCTGACTGAGTACCTGGTCCGAGCAGTGACGGGGATGCAGAAGGAGCTGCAGGAGGCTCGTTGCGAGGCCGGCAGGATGAGTGCACGCTGCGCCTCCCTGGAGTCGGAAATTGGACAGATAATGGAACAGGAGGAGAAGTCAAGATGCCTGCAGTCCGAAAACGAGCGAATGCAGAGATACATGTGTTCTCTGCAGCGTGAAGTGACCAAGCTGAAGGATGAGAAGTGTGATTTGTACATACGCTACACATCAGCCATCGAGGAGCAATCGGCTGTGAACGAGCGGCTCCACAACCTGAACCTGCAGGTCAGTGGTGGTCACTCAAGTTTGTTTTAATACCTTGGGAAACTCAGAAATAGACACAAAGCTGCCATCCCCAGGGAAGGTCCTCAGAAGGTCAGTTTTAAAGAGCTGAAATCTGAGCGTTGAAGAGTGATGTAAATTTAGAAGATTCTGCAGTGTCCAGGGAGGCAAGATAATCACAGCCTGGGAAAACAGTTGTATAATGCCTTTTGTGGAGAGACAAGTGACACAATACTGTAAGCAAATTTTCAGTTTTACAAAAAGGGGGCGTTTTTTTTTTTTTTTTTTTTTTTAAGAGCAGGCAGACAAGGTCGATTGAAACATGCTGTAGGGAATAATGGAAGGTGTGCCTGAGCCGTGTTTCTGCAACAATTCAACTGACTCTTTTTTTAGGTGTACTCCAGTGATTTTTACTTAATTTTCAACTTGTGATCTTCAGATGCAGACTCAAGGGATATTTATCATATTTCTTCTGAAACCATACAAAGCCCTTCCTACTACTTCCTCCTTTGCAGTAGTATGGATGTGTATTGCAAAATTGCTGCCATACTTTTTAAACTTGTGGCTCAGTATGTAAGGATTAGTGTCAGAGGTGAAACTGAATATTGTAGTGAATGTTTTATTGGAAAAGAATTATAACATTTTGATTTAGTTCCATAGCAGCACTACATCTTAGTTTTACTGAATAGGAGCATCACATGCTGAAACAGTTAATTCTTTAAAGAGTATTTTTCTATAACAGTAAATAATCAAGACTGAAAATGCAATAATGAAACTAGCCCTTATTTCTTAGGAGTTTAACTAAAGAAAATCAGCTAGCCTGCTTAATCTATATAATCCATACCGTGTGGGTGTGGTTTGGTCAGATCTGATGTCTAACACGAGGTAACAACTTTATAAATAGCTTCAGATGTTGATGCAAATATTCAATTCAATTCAATTTTATTTATATAGCGCATATTTACAACACATGTCATCACATAGCGCTTATCATAATAATGAAGAAGAAAACAGAAAACCCAACAATCCAGAAATTGCTTTTGGATTCCCTATAAGCAAGCAGTCCGCGACGGTGGGAAGGAACCAAAAAACCCCTAGGATAGGGAGGGGGAAAAAAAACTCAGACAGAACCAGGCTCAGGGAGGGCGGCCATCTGCCTTGACCGCTTGGGCTGGGAATGAAGATGAGGGGTATATTGCTGAACCCTGATTGTTGACCTCTCTCTTTTTAAAGTGGCACTGCCTGCATTAAACCAGTGAGACGACCAGAGAGGGTAAAAGTCTCATGTGAAATTAACAAACCAGTGGCAGAAAAGTCTGTTTACGTAGGATTACAATAGTCACAAACAGTAAGAACCTGATTAACCATTTATAAAGTAATTTATACACAACCATCACCTTGGATTCCAATAAAATGGGCACTTTTTGGACATTTTATAGACATTAACATTAATTTATTCATCACCTAATGAAAAAGAGTTGACAGTGGAGTTGCAGCCCCTTCAGTATTGTTTGTCTTGTGTGGTGGCAGGTATATCAGCTGCAGACTGAGCTGCAGAATGTCCAAACTGAGACCGACATCCAGAAGAGACACTCGCTCAGGTGTGTTTCTACTCCAGAGATGCCACAACTGCAAGAAGAAGTCAGGAACCTGCGCTGCCAACTGGCCAAGGCAGAGAAACTGGACCCAGTGAGAATAAGCACTTAAGCTTTCTGTGTTGTGAGCTGCTTTATGTGGAATATTGACTGATGATAGCTACACATATTTATATATTTTTTATTTCATCTGCTGTTTCCTTGCCAGGCTCGTCAGGACATCCTGGCCCAGGACCTGGCGGAGGCCATCTGTAGTCAGGTGGAGCTGGCAGGGCAGCTCAGGTGTTACAGAGAGGAGAATGAACAGCTGCTCAGAGACAAACAAGGGGTATGTGCATGTGTGTTTTCTGTGTTGCTGTCATCATGGATCAGGAAATATCATGCAAATTCAGCCAAACAACTATAATGGAAGGTGGCCTTTTAAAGAATCCTGTTCCTACACAGTACCATGACGTACAGAAATCTGCAGCCAGAGGAAAATGTCTAATTTGAGCTATTTGTTTGTTTATGTTTAGTATTTAAAACTGAACATTATATAAGAACACCTTTTAATGTGAGAGTTTCTGGCAGTAATACATAAAAAGTAATGAAAACTTGTTCAATTGTAATGCTACATACCACCACTACAGTTTCTGCCATACGTAGCGTACCAGCGCATCAACTTACTCATCAAATCCTGTATATGTGTGTGTGTGTTTGTGTGTTTTTGTGTTCAGCTCCTGGATCAGAAACAGTGTCTGAGCCTTCAGGTGGAGCAGCTGACACTGGACTGTAAAATGCATCAGCAAAAGAGCACTTTGATCCAGAGCCAGATGAGAGAGCTCCAGGCAGAGAGAGACCAGGTAAGGAACTGCTAACAATGCCATCATTTAAACTTTCCTGTCTGTGGTAAACATTAATTCAGTTTTCCAAGCAGCACTTTTCTGTTTTAGCTTTCATTTTTATGAATAGCTGGAACTGATCTGCCATCGTGTTGTTGTTTTTTTTTCTGTTGAAATGTCAAGCAGTCCCATGTCAGTCAGTATCATTGTTGAGAATATCAAATATCAACCTGCTCTTTTGGCTCTTACTGTCTGTAAAAGCAACAGTTGTGTGTGTAGGTGAACCTTTGCTGCGCCTGTCTCTGTCATGCAGCAATGATTCATTTCAATGCCATGTCCTGTATTCTCTGTCAGTCGCTATTAAATACAAATTAAATTCAAAACACCTTTGAGAATGAAATGAACAATACACCCACACCTTAGAAACTGTCAGATGGAATGGAGCTGCCACCAGCTCCACTGGAGCTGTGCAGCAACCAAAGGCAAGGGATTTCTTAGACAGCTCCTGGGTGTAATTACTGGTTGAACACTCCAAGCATCTCTTAAAAGATTACTAAAAAGCACAAGTCAGGAGATGGATCCAAGAAATTTCCAAGTCACTGAATATCCGTTGGAGTTCAGATAAATCTATCATTTAGAAATAGAAGGAATATGGCACATGCATGAAACTGCGTAGAGCAGGCTGTCCTTAAAAATGGAGTGACACCAAGACACCTATGACTCCTCTGAAGGAGGCGCAAGGTTCAGCAGCTGAGATATCAGAGACTGTGTATACAACAGCTGTTGCCTGTGAAACCAGTGAAAGTTTAATGGGAGAGTGGCAAAGAGAAAGCAACTGTTTAAAAAAAATCTCATGTAAAATCTTGACAAGAGTTTGCCAGAATTCAATTGGGAGACTCTGAAGCTAACTTGGAAAAAAGTTATTACGTCTGATGAGATCAAAATTGCACTTTCTGGGCATCTGGCTAGATGCTGTTTGGTAGACACAAAACACTGCACATCATCACAAACACACCACACCTACTATGAAGCATGATGGTGGCAGCATCATGATGTGGGGATGTTTCTCGGCAGCAGGCTTTGGAAGGTGTTTAACGGTAGAGGCTAAAATTAATGCAGCAAAGTACATTGAAATCCTAGAGGCAACCCAAGAGAACTGCAACTTTGGAGACAATTTGTTTTACAGCAAAACAGTGACCCAAAGCAAACAAAGTAAAGTATATGTTACTTTTTGGCTTCAAAGTCTAATCAGCGTATTAGTTTGTGGTGTTTTGTACATATCAAATTCACTATTATGCATTATAAACCAAGGCAGATATATAACTCATGACCCATAATCATTTTCATTCCCAAGTTTCTATGATCTATTGTTCCAGAGTTGTGTTCACAAGAATGTGTCAAAAGACAGAAAGCTGTCGCCTACTGACGCCTCTTTGACAACATCCTGCATACCGTACACCTTGTCGGCAGCCAGCACACACACAAATAGTACTTTATTTAAACAATCACTGACTGAAATGTGCATATCTACGTTTTAAGTTTCAAGTAGCGCATGACGAGTTTCACCATCGTCGAGACATTGTGTTTTCTACATGAGGCACAAAGTTGGCATGACTGTGTCTGTTGGCACGAGTAAGGTGTGTCTATGTGTCAGTTCTCTGTAAACTAAGAATGATACATTTGAACGGTTCGTCTGCTTTTAGGCATACTTGTCTAGAGACGAGGCTCAGGCAATGATCGCCCGCATCCTGGCTGAGAAGGACACCCTGAGGTGCCAGCTGGTGGAACTGCAGGAAAGGGTCTTCAGCATGCAGGCGACGCGCAACTCCAGACAACAACGGCAGAGCTCTGATGTAGTTTTTCACACGTGTCAGCATACACATAAGCGCAATGCATACAGAAAGATTTTTCTTAATTGTTTGCTCTGTGGTTGTGACAAAGGAGACGGAGGTCAGCTGGGAGACCCTGATGTCCAGCTGTGGAGAATTCAGAGTTCCTGCTAGACGCCGACTCTGCCGCAGTAATGCAGTTAATCCCATGTCACTGAGTCCCAGCAATTCAGAGGTGTGTGAGATTAGCCACAAGGGCTGGGCAGTGAGCAATACCTTCAACCTTATTTAACCTTATTTAAAGCTCTTGTACAGGATGTGGCTGGCAAAAGCTGTTCTTATTGTCACACATACCATGAGAAAGCTTGCTGATTTAATCAAAAAGTTCCATCTGTGTAACCAAAGCCTGCAGCTCATTCCTCTGAATGTCTGAAATGTATTACTAACACATCCATGAATCACAGTTTTGCCACAACTTTCTTCTTGATTATTTCACTTTCTTTTTTTACAGTAATGATTTTAATTTTGTATTTGCACATATGTGTAGTATGAAGATCCTGCAGCAAGTAGCGTCCGATCCCGAAACGCTGAACCACCCAGTCCGGAGTCGATTCGTCGAAGGGAGAAAGCTTTATATGCAGACAGCAGGTGTGTCTGTGTTTACATACATTATACGTCACTGTGTGTATGGTTTATAGTTAGATATTTTAATTATCAGCTCCAGCTGACAAGGATGTGGGGCAACATTTTACAGACCCCCAGAAGGTCGGATGAATTTAAGGTATTACTGACCTCTGCATTCCTCTCCGTTGTTGTAAGCATCGAGTTTCGGGTGGACTATTGATTTACAGGAATAAGAGGAACTTAACTACGTGTCACCTGATTCCAAAAACGATACAAATAAGTGCGTTTGAGTGTAAAATATACAAAGGAGAAATTTAAAAGCAGGAGGAACCAACAAATCCTATTTAAAGCACACTGTGAATAGACTCAAATTCCTCAATTATTGCATTAAAGCTTCAGGCAGCATCTGTGCTTCCATGTTCAAAGCACTGCCAGAAGATTTTGCTTTGCCATTATAAGGCTATAACCAGCAAACCAGTCTGTGTTCTAGCATGACATCATAGTTTTCTCACATCTTCATGAAAGTAAAAGTGCTATTATAATGTGAACATATCTGTATGTGCAGGAAAGACAAAGGCAGAGGTAAATCTGTAAGTTGTGTTCATGGCAATGTTTCTGTTTTCTCTCGTAGCTTGGAAACGGCAGAATCTGATTATCTCCTGGATGACTTTGTGTTCCTGCCCAGTGGTATGTATAGCAAACATGAGCTGCCTTTAAGTGAGTGTTTGTGTTTGTGTCTGATGTATGTCTGGATCCTCATTAGCTTTTGTACAGTGTTGGATGTTTTTCAAGGCTGTAAAGTGACACATTAACCCTGGCATATTATTTCCTGGGAAACAACCCTGATGCCAAACCATTAAACAGCTTCTCTTTTGTTTAGTTGGCAGCGAAGACAAACAGACACCCAGGTTTTCCTCTTCTAGTGGCTCCAGCTCTTGCGGGTGAGACAATCCACTGGACGAATGTCATTCTTAATAAAGAGCTTTCTATGACAATGCATTTTTGAGATCTGGAACAGATGCCAGTTTACATGAGTTTGCACATTCTGTAAACTGAATGACATTCATTTTCTTAAGGTCAGTCATGCAGTAGGTGTAATACAGGTTAACACAGAGGAGAGGAGGAGATACAGGAGGTTGGTAATCAGTAATCGGCAGCTGGTAAACTGAAAACAGCATTCTTATCTTTGGACCATATATTAAATTAAAATTTAATAATCATTAGTGAACCTCAATTTCCCTGAGGAAACCATCCAATGGGATTAATAAAGTTCTATCTAATCTAATCTATAATATGTACTGTAAGAGCACATGCAGTGCAGTCAGAAAGTGAATTTTGATATTCCAGCATGCAGGTTTTGAACTGACGTTAAAGTACTGCCCACCAAAACATCTGTTGTTCTTGCAAATGTAAACGTGGCTGCAGTATTGTTCTGGCAAAGCATCGCCAGGGACGATGCCAAGTGTCAGCTGATATCCGTGGGTCATTGACTTCAGAAAATTATTGACTGTGTAGGATTTGTGGCTAAATATTTAATATGGCTTTACTTAGGGTGATGTGAGTTTTCTCATTAAACTTTGGCAGCTCTGTGAATTAGACACAGCTGTGCTTTCAACTAAGTGCTGACATAAGAATGGTAACATGTTCATAGTGAATATGTTAGGCATGAAGGCATTTACTGTGGTCTACATTTTAGCATGTTAGCATGCTAAACCCTATTGGAGCAATTAGCACAAAACACATGCAGGTGACATGCATTGCAGACATTTGATTAATTAATCAAATTATTGGACAAATTTAAAGGCTGGCCTGCTGACAACTTTCGAAAACAAAAATTTGAGG
The DNA here is from genome assembly GCA_900302755.1 of Chromis chromis. Lineage (NCBI taxonomy): Eukaryota > Metazoa > Chordata > Actinopteri > Pomacentridae > Chromis > Chromis chromis. The sequence continues at coordinate 15,551 of OMNN01017165.1, forward strand.
ATTCACTTCAAATTTCAAGTGATCTCTTATTAATGTAATAATGTACGGGATGTAATAATCGCCGGGAAATTTCACTCTGAACCAAAGACTGACCCACTGGTGAGAAAGTAATAAAAAAGTAATAATAATCAGCACTTCATCTTATGGGGATCATGAATGTCTGTTTCTAATTACATGGTAGTCCATAAAGCATTTGTTGAAATATTCAAACTACAGTGATGGACTGACCCTGTTTAACTAATTCAAAGGCAGATATCCTCAAACTAAAGATGAGATTCAGCATCATAAACTCATAAACATTGTCTCAGCTTATATACAGAACCATCAACACTAAAAATGTCTCATTCTGCTAACTGTATATTCTGTATAATATAAGCTTGAAAATTATTTTCTGTGTTCTTACAAAAGCTAAAAGCCTATGATCTTAGATGTAACCTGAGTGTTTACTGAAGCATCCCTCTTTGTCTCTCATCTCACCAGCCTGCCCAGAACCTTAGCCCCTCCCTTCCTGGTGCGTTCTCGCCCAAAAGCAATTCGTGTCAACGGTCGAGTCCTGAGCATCTCCTTCCAGGGAGAAGAACTGCTCAGCCAGCTCACAGTGCAGGGGGGCAATAAGACCGGAGTGTTCGTGCACCAGGTGACCGAGGGGAGCGCCGCCCATACTGTGGGTATCAGCCCCGGGGCGCAGATAGTAGAGGTAGGTGCAAGAAAACAGTTCTTCTAATGATTCTGCCTGTTGTGAAGGTGTTTCTCAACATACTGTGGTTCTGCAGGTGAAATATGAGCAGAACCACAAGGCTCTGAGGATGGTGCTGGAGGATTCCACATTAGAGGAAGCTATGTGGGCTCTTGGCCAGGTCAAAGGCCTCTGTCACCTCTCCCTCCGACCCAGACAAGATGGTATGTCCCTCAGCATGTACATGAAAAACTTTTAGCTTTATATAGGCAAAATGTTAGTCTCATCATTAATAATTTCTGCACCATTTTAGAGAAGATATTACATCCCACTCTGAAACGTTTCTCCAATTTTGAAGCCAAAATGTTCCCCTAGCTTAGATTTCTTTCTTCCTCTTTAACACATATTCCACTTAAACAGCAAAATAAATTTACTACTGTCGTAAACATGCACATAAACACATGCAAAGTCATACAGCCATGCTGTATCATACTTTGTGTTTGTCACAGAGACTGTATCTGGGTATTAGCTGGAAAAAGAATTTTATGGTTCCAGCTAACATGAAACCTCCAGGAAGCAGATTGTTAGTCTAGAGATTAAAAGCATGGCCAACTGCCACATGAGGAAACTCCTCGTTTGTCATATTGTGACACGAGAGAATAACAGTAGAATGACGATCAGCCTGCTGCGTTTGTGAGGCAGTCTTTGTTTTGCAGAATGCAAAGAATGCAGCTTCAGTATAAAACTGTCAAAGTAAACATAACAAAAACAGATGGTAAACTGGTTAAAAACAAAACATAGTTTTGCACATTTGAAATAATAAATAGGAGTTATTTTTAAAAATTCAATCCTTTCCTCCTTTCTGCCATGAAGTCAGCTGCTAATGGTTGCTTTTTTTTTCTTGTGAACTGCAGAGAAGTTGGTATTATGGTTCAATCACCACTTTGTCAGAAGTAGGTGAGGCTGTTATTGTTAGGTTATTATAGGTTATATATTAAGGATTTAATATTGTAAAATAGACAATTCAGTACCTAACTTTCCTATGTATTAAATACTCATCAGAATGTTTTTGTACATGCAGATAAAGCACATGCAGTTGTTGGATAAGGCAAAGTTGGTAATGAGTATGAATACATTTGGGAACTGTAAGTTAAAGAGCCCATATTCTGCTTTTTGGGTTGTTCCCTTTCTTTTAGTCTGTCATAGTTTTGTGTCCATGAAAAAGGTCTGCAAACTTACAAAATCCAGAGTTCACGCCAAAGGGAGTTATTCTGTGTGATGGAAAACGCTCCATACGTGCCTGAAATGCTTCTTTGAAGTCCCGGCTTGGCTTTCTTTTATTACTTATCTATGTCAACATGTAACACATTTGCATAACACCAGCTTTGCAGCTCGGTTGGCCATGGCCTCAAACAAAGAATGAGCAACTTCATGGCAGCCATTATTTCCTCACTAAAGCCACTTCTGCTCAGGGTACAACCCTATATTCAGAGGTCTGGGGTTATGAAATGCAACCAATTCCAAAATGAAGGGTTTCAAACAGAGCGTGAGAAAAGGTGCTGCAACAATGTACAGTATAAGAAAAGATAATGTGTTTTTTAACATGAAAGCATTTAAAGCTACAGACATATGATGAGGTAGTACAGGGATGACTACTATATATGCTACTGGTGTATATGAATGATGTCCCAAATGATTTTGACTTGACTTAACTGTAACTTAAACATGGGCACTGGCCAGATGTCATTAAGCCTCACAGAAGACTTGGTCATGGTGCACCTTTACTTGCAACCCCCCACACAATGCTGTCTGCTTGCGACTACCTTCTCTGGTCGATGTATTATAAAACAGTAAGAGGCTCCACCTGGTGACGCAATCAGGTACTACAGCTAATCTACAATACCTGATTGTGTATTATCAATGAAAATTGTATCGGCAGACACTAGATATTAAGTGACTCTGATTGAATCGAGGACAAAATCAACTTGATCGGGACATCCCTAATGTTAGCATATTCTAGAAGACCTCAAAAATACAATTATAAATCTGTGCATAATATGGGTTCCTATTTAATATAATAATATAATATGTATTCTGAATATACTATAATATAATATAATATATATTCTGTGTATTCAAAAAATATGCTTGAACCCTCGGGCAAGGGACAAGCATCATCAGAAGTTTTATGTTCTATATTTAGCTTCAAGGATTTTGGAGGAAGTCATTTGATAAAAAACACTCAACAGCATTTTTACTCTACAGCATCTACAATGAAATGTTGAGCTAATATGATTGCAACCACTAAAGTCACAATGTACAGCAACTAACAACAATTTTGAACATCATCAACATTTTGTGTATGCAGTGTTTCAGTTACAGTATTCCACAGTGTTGGTGCAGTGGTTTTCAGTGTCCTCCTCTGCCTGTTCAGACTATGAGGCGCTGCTGCAGCAGCTGCAGAGCAGCGAAACATCTTCTGGCGACTCCTTCTACGTACGAGTCAACATGTCCCTCCCTGCTGGTCCCGGAGCAACACTGGCTGTGTCCTGCAACGACATCCTGCATGTGACGAACACTCAACCTGCAGGCACAGAGGACACGTGGTACGCCAGCCAAGTTCACCCCTGTCAGCTGCTGGACCTCCAGAGTGGAACTGTACCCAATTATTACAGGTTGGTGGTGCGCTGATGAGGAATGTCAGAGTTGTTTCTTGTTATACATGGACGAAACATGTGCGGAGGCCCTATTATTCCCTGAATATGGTAGTAATTACAGGCCACAGGACTGTCAGAGTGGGTGACATTTGTCTGTTCTGTGTGTGGTTTCAGAGCATTGGTCTGTTGGCTCATTTGATTATTGCACAACACTGTTAATGTTGAGGTTGCAGGTTTGATCCCCCATTTGCATTATTGTTTTTCCCACATTTCCATTGTTTTAGCCCCTTCTTGTTTCACACATCCCCCTTTTCACAGCATGTTGTGTGAATATTCAGACAGGACTTAGTGCAGGGAAGGCACATATGTTAATGGAGTGGACAAAATATTGAAAATGCTTTTAAACATGCAGTTTAGTACAGCACTACCATCCACTATCATCTCAGTAATAAGCATAAAGTAGAATTGTCAACTTTTTGTTGTCAATGGCAACAAAAACTGAAAACATTAAGGATTCATAAAAGTAGAATTTATTGCAGAGATATTGGATTGCATTACATTTCCCAGATAAACTTAATGAAGTGGTAGGTGATTATATATGGAAAATTATGTAGTTTTGGTGTTTATTCATGAGTGTTTGAAATATGAGTTCAGGTTAATGTCAGCCAATTCAGGAAAGGAGTACAAAATTTAATTGAAATGATCGCTCACAGTACTGATTTTTTTTTTATGTCACAGAGCACAGCGACTTCTGATTCGAGCCATTGAAGATATGAGCTTTCAAACAAAGAAATCTCCAAAGGTCAGAATAATCTACAATACCAGCAAGCTGATCCTGATGAAATTCCAGCGTGCTAACTCATTCATGGGAATATTCCTTTGGCTCTTCAGGTTTGTCGTGTGGTGGCCCAGATTAAACAGAAGGCAGTGAGGATTGTGAGCACTGGGCGTCTGGGCAGGAACCCACTGTGGGTCAGTGTGGAGGGCGAGAAAACCAAGAGTGTAGATTCAGGTACGAAAACCAGCAGCAGCACAAACATTCTGCTTTTTTGATTCTGCTGTGACATTTGTTGGACGCGTTTCAGCGTTACAGTGTATATTCCTCTCTATATAGGTGTCACATCTTCACCCAAAGGTTGTGTAACCCTCATGCCCTACACCCTGGTCACCCCCCACTATCCACCCGTCTGCAGGCCTGTCTTGCTGCTGCCCACCATCCTGGGACGCATCCTGGACAAGAAGCTAGCAGGCTGGCAGGGCTTTCAGCTCTGTGAGCCAGGTAAGAAATATTGCATTGTTATATGTTGACATTAAACCATTTCAATTTCATATCTATCTCAGCTGCAGCACACGCTAGAGTAGACACATTTTAGATAGAGAGAAGGGACACACTTTCCTGAGCAGACAGATAAGTCTGTTAGACTTGACATATCACATGTTTTATTGGTGGGATTGCTTATGTATCTCTTCCTCTGTTTCCGATGTCATGCTGTAATGGGAGTATGTTTTGCCAGCTTGGTAAACAATCAGTTCCGTACTATACAATGTTGAATATTTTATGGCTTTGTCTGTTGCTGTAAACCAGAAAGGAAATAAACTTTGTAAATAAATAGTGATAAAAATGATGGAGGCTATAAAGAGTAAATGTGCCCCCTTGTTTGATCAGGGGAAATAAAAGCTTAATGATCTTTGTGGGAAAGTTTATTCATTACAACAACAAATGCTATTTCGGGAGAAAAAAACACAGGATGCAGAAGAAAATCAAATAATGCACACCACACTGTCACGTGGAGCATAATCTCTCTGTTGCTCCTCAGAGGTGCTGAGCTCCAGTGAACACGCCGCCCGCCTGCAGAGGTCCGAGATCCTGGAGGAGTGTGAACAAGGACACTGCTGCTACACACTGCAGAGTGTTGAGAAAGTCATGAAGAAGGTCAGAACATTCAACAAAATATTAAAGCTCATATTTGCTTGTTATTGGTGAAGGATGGGGAGTCACAAAGCTGAGAATGAGGCGTGAAAGATGATTTGATGGAAATAAATATGACTTTTGGGGTTTAATATGTCGGCACCTAAAGGAGGCTGACCCTAGCTTTTCCTTAAATGCCATTGTTTGGTGTGAAATGTATTGAATTATAATCCAATTTGGTTGACACATCATAACACTCAGGTACAGAGATTCATTTTGTAGCAACATTCAAGTTTTGTTGTTTGCAGTGTCTTTATCTCTAGCCCCATCATTAGGTCAAAGCTTTACTTATCCGGTACTTTCCTTTATGGCAGTAATATGATCACAGATAATTCTTTAACATTCTGAAACCCAAGTAGTGTCTGATTATTTTTTTACTCCTGTCACATTTTTACTCACTATGGGCTCATTTTTCACTGCAATACAAAGTCCTGCTCCTCTATGGAAACAGAACAACCATGACTAGAAGTAGAGTGAACTTATCTTCTGTGCAGTGTGACACAGTTAGAATGCCATAAATCGTGAAAAAGCTGAATACTACTTTCTCTTTTAATATATTTGTAAAAGCTTCCTCATGCTCATGGTCAAGTAAAAACTTTTTTTTAAACCCGTCTTCCTTTTCTTTCCTCTACGCTCTACAGGGGATTCACTGTGTGCTGCCATTAGGCCTCGACTGCGTGCGTCGGCTGCACCGGTCTGAGATCTTCCCCATAATCATTTACATCGGCCAGACTGCGCGTAGTGCGCGTAAACTGAGGTAAATTCTTTATCTTCTCACAAAATACTGACTCTGATATCACTATTATATAAACACCAGTACAAATTGTGTAATTGATTTATTCTGGTGTGTTGACATTCTCCTCCCCCCAAAACCAGACTTTAGGTTAATCAGTATCATGAGACTCTGTTCTTTCACTGAAGAATAAAAGAAAACTTGTTGCTGCATTATGTTGTCTTATGTTTGCACCATGTTCTATTGATGCTGCTGTCTTCTTGATAACAGTTAAATTATGTCTTGAGAAAAACACTCACTGTAGGTCTTTAAGAGTAATTTTAGTTACATCAAACTCCCCACATCACCGACCAAAGGACTCAATGCAATCTTGCACTACAGTGTATATTTTGCACACGTTGACCTTTGCACCACGACACTTTGCACACTCTTTCTTCTGTACATGCGCTTTTTGCACTGCACTTTGTATATTTTTAACATGACCCATCTCAGTTTGCATGAGCAGATCTTAACTTTTTGCAACATGAATATTACTCATGCTTCTTTTAAACAGCTCTTTTTCTGTACAGAATCTTTTGCACAGTTGTTATATATTCATATATGTTACCTCAGTATGTGCTCGTAGACACGAGTGATGAGGGTATTCTGTAAATAGGTTAGTCATGGCACAAGGGGGACATTCCATCTTAAATCATTAAAAGATATGTGTGCAATTTTAGATTGATATATCAAATACTTTACGACATAACATTTTTAAGAAATTGGCTTTTCACCCCCTTCCACCATGTTTTTTTTCGCACATTGATATTTGAGGCTGTTTGAACAACATCTCAGGAAATATTAAAGATAAAATTCACTGTTAATTGTCATCATATCATTGATTCAGAATCTGCAATATTGGACAAGTACAAATAATCTGATTATCAGTGAGCTGAAATATAAGAAAGAAGTGAAGCAGCCAAACTGTTTGATAGGATCAAAATTGATTTTCTTGCTGTGTGTTCCATTGGGAATAAACTTGGCACGTACCATTTTAAATATTCATAGTTTATGATTTTTTTTTTTAAAGTTTTGAGCAAATCAGAGATGGTTGCACAGAAGGCCCCTCATGATTTGAGATGAAATAAGAATTTCATTGCACTGATCATCTGGTATTGCTACATAGGACAATAAAGCCTTTGAATCCTTTGAATGAAATTCAGCTGTAGTTGTAGAGAAACATGCTGACATTTGGACAATCTAAAATCAAAACACCAACAAAGAGAAAGTGTAGTCCACAGTCTATGTTGTGGCTCATTTACATTATTTCTTCAAACCTTCCAGGTCAAAGCTGCAGCGTCACGGTCAGTCGGATGATCAGCTGCTGGCGTGTTCAAGGAGCGAGGAGCCGCTGCTGGACAAGCTGCCATGTCTGTATCACAGCGTGGCTCCAGACTCCTGGTGTGATCAGACTTCCCTGCTGACCAGCCTTCGTACCATCATCTGGGAGGAGCAGAAGAAGATCGTCTGGGTGGAGCCCGACTTGTGGTGAAGCAGAACACGTAACAGAACACAATCCAACAAACGACGACAGGAATTATAATTCCTCAGAGGGCTTTTTTTGTATATTAGAGTATATTAATGGGATAAATAAGCTTTACAAGAAATATATTTGTAAACATGAGTATGTATCTATGATACTTTATAGTGTGTATGCAGATGTGGTTATTTACTGTACCTAGCAACATTTTCTACACTCTGTGTTGCCTCCCTGTTTGAGGTGTTTGTTTAAAATGTTTGTATAGTGTCCTCTAAAGACATTTATCATTAAAACATACTGTACTGGGTTGTGTGTACTGTATCTCTACAATGTGTTGTAGATAATTTCCTACTATGAGGGATTTTCTTTTAATACCTGGATCTGTAATGACCAGTTCAGGACCTTTCCTGCTGTGTTAGTGCCCCCACAAGAGGTTTTAGCCATTACCAAATCACCACCAGTACTAAAATGGTTTAAATTAAGCATAAAAAAATGTACTCAAGTATATTTGACATTTTTGTTTGTCAAAAGGTCAGAGATACCAGGAAAATTACTTTACTGTTGTACGTTGTAACCCCCAGAAGGCCCATTCTGAGCCAGGAAAAACTGCATTTTTGTTCCTAATTAGCAGCATGTAGCCAATTGAATGTTTTTTTTTTTCTACATGTAGTTTGCATAACAGATGTTACTTTCTAGATGCTCCTCTACTGTGCCTTTTCTTCTTCTGTCTCTTGTTGGACTGCAAAGCCTCCAAAAACATTCAGTCTGTGCAACTTTACGGTGGAAAACATCACATCTCTGAATTTCTGTGAAATTTCTGAAGGAGTTAACACATCTCACTTTCCACAGTAATAAACGTGTAGCAATATTGGTCAGTGTATGTTCATTTAAGTTTGAAACCTATAAGCTAATTTTTACTCTATTGCTATTTTCAATCCATGTTTGGTGACGTTTACTTTAACTGTAAAACCTCAAAACGTGTTTTATTCATTTTATTCTATAATTACAAAATTTCATTTTCAGACTGTTGGGACGATTATCAAGTTTATCTGACATACAGTTTTTTTGGCTTGAAATGAGGAGTTGAATGGATGTTCTTAAAGAGGAATGACCAGTATATTAGCAAATTTCCCAGCATCCACTAGGGATAAAGACCTGCTATGTGTCTTTAATACATGGTAACTTTAAAGTATTTTTTTCCTGTCATAATAAATAATATTGGATACATCATATAGGATAATCACCATTAACATCAATACACAGTTTAATTTCCAGGTACTTTTGAAAGATAATGTAAATACATATTAATTTAATTGTACAGTCTACTTGAATGAACCGACAGACACTGAAGGAGAGCAAGAGCACATTGTTTCCCGGACTGACCATGGTTTGAAAACCTTTTAAACCTCCAGTCAATCCAAACATGGAACAACTGGACGTCTACCTGCTGCTGGATGTCTGGGAGGCAGAATAGTAAGAGACGAGCAACACTGGTTCTTCCCACAGAGCAGACACTGGAGGAGCAGAGAGTGAGCAATGGGCTGAAACACTTGAAGAGAATCAGAGTTAGAAACCACAAGAGGTTGTGCAGAGATTGAAATCTTTGTGAAGATGCAGTGAAGAAGAGACCTGACAGCAGAAGCCACAATTTAAGTCTAAAAGAAGCAGAGTGAGGACAGAAATGCAGCTTTTCCTGAGTTTGACCAGAGAAAATCTCCAACATGATGCTGTCAAAGACCTCAACATGACCGTCTTCAAAAAAGCAAATGGTTATTTGGCAGCATAAATATTTCTATGGGGAGTTTGTAACATAATAATCAGGCATGTAGAAATATGACGCACAACTTTGAATGAATTATGTATATTTTTAGGCAGACTATTGTCAATATATAAGCCAAATTCTTATCAGGATATTAAAAAATATATGGTGGATGCTCATATATTGTTTGTGCAAAATTTAAGACTAGAGAGAATTTGTATTTTAAATTTTTTAAGAATTTATTTGTGCAGATACTGGATTTATATCTCTAGACAATCAAATAAATTTAAGCATAAAGGCTACTGAACATAATGAATCGCTTCTTCTTCTTTACTCTTGAACTTTCTGCCTTTTACTTGCCTTCTTTCATTCCATGTAACATCCATCATAACTCTCTGAGACTGTCTCGTCCAGGTGGAATCAATTTAGGCTTTAATTAGGTCAGTCAACTCCGGCGCATGCGCAGTTACGACAACCCTCGTCTAATTAACAGCTGCGTCACCGCAAAATGGTGGAAAGGATTATTTTTCGACATTTTCAGGAGGAAAACTATGAAAAGCTGTTTATAGTGTTTTTAAACCAGTTGTTGGGGTTGATATTAACGTCATTCAGACACCATGTCACCACAAAAGAAGTGTGGAAACGTAACAGGTGAGTTGTCTGATAACTTTATTAGACTTTACTCTGTAATGTGTAGCTAGCAAGACAACAGGTTCTGTTTGATACAGAAAGAAAACATCTTATTTGTGATAATGTTATGTTTACACTGCTAAATAAATGTATAATCAGTAAAAACAAACAAAGCTGGCAGCAAGGGTGAAAAATACATTTAGAAATGATGAAACATGGTAAAAAAAAATGTTTTAAAACAATAACAGCAAATATGTGTAAAATATTGTTGTTGTTTTTTAGCTGCTATAAATACAGTAAAACAATGTAATTTCAGGGTCATACAGTTAGAAGAATTAAATACTATTTGTAAAAATACAGACTTTTGATGTGCACATTACATACAGTTTTGGTCTTTTTTTGTTGTTGTTTTTCCCAGTCAACATGTAAATTCATCTTTTTTTCTGTAATTTTAGTAGATATTATCTTTAATTTGACAAAGTGGGGAAACTCTGTAAAATAACTGTTTAAAACTATTTATACAGTATCTTCATTCCTTATTTATACATATTTTTTCTCAAATAAAAGCAAATATCTGCAAAATAATTTTTTTAGCAGTCTAAAATACATTTAAAAAGTATACTTTCACAGTCTAATGCTGTAAAAGAAAAAGAAATACCAATAATAATAAAAACATATTTGTTTGAAAGGGGACATTATTTACAGTTTGGTCTGTTTATTTAGGGTAAACCTGTATATTAATGCTCTT
>OMNN01017166.1:1558-11990 GCA_900302755.1 Chromis chromis
AATAAAGCTTCTCACTCTGACCTGCTTGTTTGTTATGAGCCCATCACAAGTTACTTCTATATAAAATGAACTGCTGATGCCAGAATACAATTTTAAAATTATAATCTGCTCAGTCCTGTCAGTGATTCTTATAAATCACAGCAATAAATGTCACAAAATATGTGAAATGTTGGCCACAACAAAACTTCATTTACTGCAGTGTTCATATGAATATTTTTCCAGGTGCTCAGATGATCAGTTGAACAATCCAGCTGTGCATCTTCTCTAAATCCCGCTGCACATGTCTGAATGAAACCACGCAGCTGTTTACACGTCCTGCCACTTGCAGCTACTTACTGCCTCTTGCTCTTCCTCACAGTGTGGTTACTAAAACACAGTGGAGCTCTGCTCGGCATCACACTGACCCACTCACACTGACTCACTTTGTTGGAGAACTGGCAGACACTTTTATTTATTTTCCATTTTTTTCCCAGGATAAAGCCCAGTGTGTATGTGTGTGTGTGTATGTGTGTGTGTGGGTCACTGAGGCTGCATTTAGGACAAAAGACAACAGTGTGGTATGAAAAAATGCAAGAAGGACATAGATGGGAAGAAATCCACAATATAAGAGTTTTGTTTTTTTAAAGTGTGTGATGTACCACTCGTGTATTGGCCTTGGGTGGAATGAGCAGCTTCCAAAAGAACAAGGGCAGGGTGTGTGAAACTGTCCAGATGTGTCAGTGGTTTGTGCTTTTCCTTTTTCCAGTTGTGTTTTCATTTCTTGCGGTGATGCAGACTTTCATCCCCGAGGTCACATCCAGCGCGGAGACAACGCCACATAATTTCATTCAACAACATTTACATTGATTTCACAGCGCAGTTAAACCGACTTATAGGGTTTAGGTGAAGAAGAAAAAATCAGAGGATCGAGTCTGGAGGAGAATATTTGTGAAATATGTTCAATAAAAAGGCCACTACAGGAAGCAGAGGCTTTATTACGCTGCGTAAAGCTCCGTCTGACCCCAAAGGTGCAACAAGTCACAGAGTCAAGAGGTATTTTCAGTGGCCACTAGATGGTATAATATATGCACGCAACGGGGTTTGCACAAGATGACAGCAGCACTGATGAATTTGTTTCTAAATCAGCATGGAAGGATATTATAGCACGACTTGCGGCACATTTTATTTTATTTCTTATCAATATGATGGTGGCTACGTTTAGCAGAGCTGTGCGTAAATGTCATGGCTGCACCAGGTGATTGTAGGGCGTCTAGTTAAAAAAAATATTGTGGCAAGGAAAAGTGAAAATGTAATTTATTTTACGCATGAATATTTAAACCTGACACTAATTTATTTCCCCCCACAAACAGTCTCCAAACGATTCCATACAGGCACACGAGAAATGACACTTACATACGTCTATTTTATCTTTTCAAGTTAATTCGAACTGAAGTTCATTTTCACCAGAAAGTCTCTTAAACTCATCCGTTTTACGCGCAGATTTATAAGCGAGAAACACACCAGGATGCAAAAATGCAAATAAATAAAAAGCAAAAATTAGAAGAAAAAAACTGTCGTCTGCACAGACAGTCTTAAAAGTTCGTTTCTGAATTTTAAAAAAATACACCAACAATATTATTATTATTTGGTGGGTTATTCGGCCTGTTTAGCGCCACTCTATACTGACAATTAAACATTTACTGATGCAACACTAAAGTAATTCATGTGGATTATTACAAACTAACTGATTCATTCTTCTTCATACCATTTTTTAAAGCTGGTTAATTAATAATGATGAACAAACCAGATTTAACAATGACAATAACTTTAAAGCAAAACCAAAGTTTATTGTCCTGCAGGATGTTTTATAATCTGATAAGCATCATAGGCTGAAGATATGAACACTCCTTAAAAAGAGTAAACCCTGACAGAAACCAAAACCAGGTTTTTAATAATCCTCACAGGTCTGTCATCTCAATGTAAAATGATTGTCTTGTTAATTCAGACAGCGAAAAGCAAAATAATATATATTTTTGGGCACATTTTAATGTCATTTGGTTGTAAATGAAAACAGCAGAAAAGCTGTGAGAGCTGCTCTGTAGAGGTCACGATCCGGATCTGCAGCACAGATGTTTGTTCTCTTTATGCGACAGAGCTGCAGCTACATATTTATTAAAATAACTAAAACTTAAATACACTCCTGCATGCCATGTCTGTGGTGTTTACAGCTTTATAAACAGAAGATAGTAGAAATCAAAAAGGGTTTGCTTTTACGTACTGGGAGAATTTATTCTGATAAATAAATCGACGTTTAAAAGAGCCAAATATTCTGCTGGTAGGAGATCATTTCTGTTTCCTGCGTTACTCATTTTTCTGAAATGTGCTTCAGTGTTTATGGCAGCTGACTGCAGCTAAAACGAATATAAGATAACAAGACTGGAATATATTTTCCCTCTTTTCATTGACTCCCAAAAGGCAAGTTGCTCGTTTTTTCAAATTCTACTTACACGGTGGAATAACTTGGTTTACGCACCAGCCGAGGCCTACCTGGTCATGGAGATTTAGATGCAGGCTGCCGAGAAAGTGACAAAAATTAGCACCTCGATGACTTTAAAGGTTTTACTAAACGTGGACGGAGTGAATCCGTAACAACCTGACAGTCTTTTGAGCACGTTACCAAAGAAACAAAACGAAACTTCACGCATTACGCACTGGACTCCCAACAGACCTGTTTGGACGATGAAGGGTTAAGTATGAAAAAGATGACATTTCCTACAAATTCATTGTCCTCATGTTGCATTCAAGTGATGCAAGGAAAATAGGACACACCGCTCTCTCGTTATTTACAACTGATGCTGCTGCAAAAACTCTGTCTTCTTGTGATCTCAGACTTTTACGCACAGACTTTGTTTTTCCTGAATTCACCAATTTTGTACTTAAGCAGCACAGAATCTTCTGCATTGTTGCTAAATTAATCACAAAATTAATCAAACAATCAACAAGTAATTTTGCTGAGACAAGCCCTGCAGAGATGCAGCTTGTTCTCCTGGTTTATAGATGAAGTTTCGGTTGAAATAAATGTGTATGGTTGCAACCTGTGTGCCAGTTTAGGCTCCTGCAGGAAGCTTCGACCAAACTTGTCTTTAACTTTTTCCCACCCGGTTGAAAGCAACATGACGTAGTTTACAGTGGCCAATCGTGAAACGGCTTTCCTCCTCTCTGGGCCAATAGGAGGCGATGAGGAGTGCCTGTCAGTCACAGGTGAGGGTGTTCGGTGAAAAAAATTGGGTGAAAAGGGCCGGAGACTGGAGGGAGCCCGTGCTGATGGCAGAGCTATGCGGTGGAGCAGCATCGCGCCTGCGGATGTAGCAGAAACTTTTCAGGGCTTCTCCCGCGGGGATGCGACCAGGAACCAATACTGGAGGGAAGCAGTTAAGCGCCAGCAGAGCTCCACGGAGGGAGTAGCTTAAAATGTGGATGAACTGACATTTACTCCACTACCCGGGCCGGTTAATTACTCAAGTTGAAGAGCGAGCAAACTTTTTTTTGAAAATGGCCGTTCGTGGCAACTCGCTGATGCCTTTCTCGATCCAAGCAATCCTGAACAAAAAGGACGAGAGCCGACACTTGCCAGATTTGGACATGTGCTTCTCCAAGACGACGTGCTGGAAAATATTTGGGGAGATGAACGGCGGGTCGAGGAGGAATGATGGGGAGGCTTGTGAGCCGACCGACCAGAAAAGCTACGATTCGGACTCGGGACTCAGCGACGACAACGACAGCAAGACTCCGGCCGTGTGCAAGTCGGAGAAGGACGGAGACGCTGCGTCCGATGTACCGGAGGAAAGTCTGCAGGAGGAGACGGACCAAGAGTCTGCAGCTGCGGAAAACGCAAAGAGTGACAGTGAGCCCAATAACGCCACGGGTAAGTAGGCCAGAGTGGTAACATGCCACCGTGAAAGAAAACTCTAATAAAGTGCGACTCTTTAATTTGCGTAAAACCAAAGCGATTATATGAAACTTCTGGCTTTAAAACTGACAGTTCTGACTGAATGTGCACAGAAGCTGTTTAATACAGATGTTTTATGCTGCTGTTACAGCTGTGTATAATCACAACGAATGCTGTGATTGTGTTATTGTAGGATATCAGGCCTTTTTGCAAAACTTCTCCATATCCGTCTCGCTTTTACGCATGAATTGTCCAACACCATTACGCACAGTTATGAACAGATACCCTCGGTCATCGTTACACTTTGTCATTATGCTGGTAAAGTTTGCTGCATCGACACGATTTAATGTTTGACTAAAGTAACAAACTATCAGAAACACACAACTGATTGAAGACTGTTTTCCATATTTATCTCCACATTGTTTACATAAGTTCTGATCTTGAGGCCTAAAAGAAAAGCTTTAAACATTTGTCAGTTTAAACAGCTTCCAGTGACTTTATAGAAAATCCCAGTGTGCCAAAACAGACACGAAAAACACCCTCTTACATGTGTGCACACTCTTTTAAATTTGGATTTCCTCTTTCTTACTAATGAAAACCACCATCATGTAATCAACAGATACGACTCTAGCTGCACTGATATGACAGATAAATACGGAAATTCACATGCATGCTCCATATCTGTGTGTCTCCCTCTCCCAGACTCCAGCAACCTGGACGAGAAGAGCCTGGACCAGCCCAAACAGCGGAAAAAGCGCTCCAGAGCCGCCTTCTCTCATGCGCAGGTCTTCGAGCTGGAGCGCCGCTTCAACCACCAGCGGTACCTTTCCGGGCCGGAGCGGGCGGACCTGGCGGCCTCCCTGAAGCTCACAGAGACTCAGGTCAAGATCTGGTTCCAGAACCGCCGGTACAAGACGAAACGTCGCCAGATGGCCGCCGACCTGATGGCGTCGACCCCGGCGGCCAAGAAGGTGGCGGTGAAAGTTCTGGTGCGGGACGACCAGAGACAGTACAGCCCGGGAGAGATCCTGCGGCCCCCGCTGCTCTCCCTGCAGCCGTCCTACTATTACCCGTACGCCTATTGCCTCCCTGCCTGGACACTCTCTGCGTGTGCGGGGAATCAGTGAGAACTCGGTGACTGTATTTATTCATTTTTATCATTTTTTTGCTCCCAGGACACCAAACTAACTTTCCATATTATTTTTTTCTGACAAGAGGAGGACACCTGATTGGACTGATCAGCTCAGCGTCTCGCCTCATCGTGTTGTCCAGGCAAGAGCAGGGGTTCCTTAATTTTGTTTTGTGGGTTTTCAAATCCTCAAATACATTAAAAAACGACTCTTTCGTTCAGTTAATAAGAGTCTGTCCCGTGGGACCCCAGTAGAGAAGCTGTTTCTCATGATTTAGGCTCTAAAATCATACAAGTCTGAAATGCAGGTGAGCAAAAAGACAGGACCTTCTTATATAATGTCAGTGTGTTCACCTGTGAGGAGGGACACAGTAATAACACTAAAGTATTCCTCTGTTTGCTGGGACCCCCTCAAGGACCTCTGAAGCCCCCCGGACCCTTATGTGGAAGCCGGCGGCCTGAATATGACTGAAAATGTCACCTTATGTTGGTTTATAATTTTACATGCGCCTTCCTACCTCTGCAGTGATTTGGAAATAGGCATATTCCATTGACTTTTCAAATATATGTCTCTGTTACAGGTTGTGTTTTATTTTTTTTTTCTTGCTGTGTTTGTAAAGGTAAGATATTTCAGCACTTTTGAGCATATACGTTACATGACTTCGATGTAAAATGCATTATAGTTTGGGCATGTTCGGTGTGAGGCTGAGAAGAGGCGGTTTGTGGCCTGAAGGTGACGGTGAAGCAGGCTGAAACAGACCGACGACTAATTGAAATGTACATGTGTTATTTGTGTTCAATGACTGTTTAGATGGAAAAACATTAAAAACATATCAGGCATTACTTTCATTTGGATGCTATTTTTTATTTTATTAATGTTTATATTACAAACTGGAATATACTTTTTATTTTGTTTTGTTTTCTACCAATAATTACAACATTTGGTTTTTATTTTACGCACCGCAGGACACTAATTATCTTTTATTATAGCGGATTGGCTGGAAATTGCACGAAATCACATGAATTATTGTTAGAAATGAGCATTGCGTGTTTTTGAGATTGCAGCCTCCACTCTCACAGATACAAACACGCCATGCTGCGCCCCTTTTCTCACCAAAAGTTAAAAAAAAAATAACGAAATTGGTCAATAAATTAAGATTTCCACGGTTTGTAAATGCCCTTTTTCTCATTCCATCGTTGGCACACATTCATTTTAGACGGTTTTCTGTGTTCTGAAACATTATGGAACAGGAATAATACCCTACTTAAGCAGCATCAAGCAACAAACAAAACCAGACTATCCATTACATTATTTTCTGTTTCTTTGTATGTCCATTTCCCTCTCCTCCTCCTCCTCCTCCTACTCCTCACCATGATGTTGCACACTGAGACCTTGTAGATGTCATCCGGGCCACCTTTCTTCCCAAACACACCTGTCAGGCGGTGATGAATAGCTGTGTGATTCCTGGACAGGGCAAACTGACAGCTACCTTTAGGGCTGTATGTCAACACAAGGAGAGGAGTATTCCGGGGTTAAGGAGGCCCATGTCACTGCGCCTGAATTGAAGTCAGAGTAGGAAAAGGTGGTTCTCATTCCGGGCTGCTAGCAGAAAGGCTATAAAACATTTCTTGAACCTTCTTGTTGTAATTTAAGGTCTAATAGTGGAATTGAAATATTGCGGGAGTCGTATCATAGCGGTTGTTCTGTATCCAGTAACAGGCTGAGTGTTAAGTCGGGGTCAGCAGGGAGCTGCCTCAGACCAGACATCCATCTCCGGCCTTGCAAAATACTTACAGACACCTACTCAGCCTCCTGCGTACCAGGAGGCTACTGGACAGATCAGCGTGGATGAGCAAAAATACGGACATTGTCTCTTATTACTACTTTAATAAGGTCACACTTGGACACTAAAGCGCACAAGATCTCCACTCCCGGAAGTGTCATTTATTGGGACACAAATGAGCAAAATCTGTTTTTCAGTGATGACGGCACGGTTCATTGCCAACGCGCTTTTACGCACAAACAGCTGGATGTGTTTTGGCTGATGGGTGTCCCATCTTCTCTTTTTTTTAACCCTATAAAGCAAGTCCTCCTCCTCAGGAACGGCGCCTATATGTCCTAAAATCTGATCTCCTTGATGCAGGTATCCGCGCCACCAGAGGCCATCACCAGCGGCACTGATGCTGCTCAGAGGACAGAGCGGATACCGAGGAGTGGACCGTCCCACATGGCTTCCTTCCATACCTGCATGTGGAGATATCTGATATAGTGAGACATATCGCGGCTGTTCTTCCTTTCAACTCTGACTACTTGAAATGCAAACACCCCCATCGGTGTGCATTAACCCCATTCCAGCGTCTCCCCGTTATTTCTTCATAGTCAAGGCTTCGATCGTGGGAATATTATATTTCTTGATTAGGCTGTGGCCGTAAAGCGAATGTTGGTTTACGTCTGCTGAGATAAAAAATATATATGTGGGAGGATGTGTATTGTATTTGTATTTTACGCATGTATGTTTACGCACAAGCAGGCCATTTTTCTCTAAGATTACGCACCAAAAATAGACATTTTCTCGCTATAGATTTAATAAATGTTGTATTTCCGTGGGGTGAAGTGCATTTTGGGATTTTTTAACACCGTAAAAAGTTGGAATTCTGATTTTACTCCACATAAGGTCAAACGCGCCTCTTGAGTTCAGATAATTTCTTAGTCGTTTGGTTCGTTTAATTGAAATTATTCTTGTCTTTTCAGTTTGGCCTTAACTGGTCTCTTTTAAGTCACGGATAATTCAGCGGCTTGATCTTGAGCAGTAATTATTTTCATTTGCAGTTGAGTTACAGCACCGATGAGAGAAAAATGACATTTAACAGAGAGAATTTGGCGCATTTTTCCAGAGAGGAGAGGGAACAGTGGGCTCGATTTCAGGAAAGTTCACGGCTAAATCTTTGCTCATAATCGGCTTCATTTGCATCTTTTTTTATTTTTTATATACATCTGTATATTCTTAATAAAATCACAGAATAACGCAAAGTGAATTGTAAAATTCCCAGATGCCTCATTTAAATTCAAGAAATAGTTCGAGAAATATTCACTTGACAAATCGTTGGGATAAATGTTTAAATCTTATTTCTCTTTAGTTTTGATGGGCTACAGGGCAATATGTATCGTGCTGAATTTCAAGATTAACACTCACAAGACCCTCACAAGCTGAGTCATAGGTGTATTTACTTTAAGGATATTTTTTGCAGCCTAAATGAAGAATAGAATATCTCTCTCTGCAGTTTCAGATCATATAACCGAACATGTTTAGGCCTCAGAGGTAAAGTTCCATCGGTCTGGTTGTGAGTAACTGAAACAAGGTTTTTAGGGTTTAAATAGAAACTGTTTAGTAATTCGGGCTCACAGCTCGGTTTCAGTATGTCTGGACTGTATTTTATTTTGCCTCCACAACTTAGAAATATCGCATCACACGTTGAATATCACTCTACTGCTCTGTTGCCCCATTCCTGTACATTTAGTAAGACTATAGCGCCTTTATTTGCATTAATTTAATTAATCGATGTTACATGGGTCGACTGAATCCTGCAACGTTGGACTTTTCATTGACACCTTCTTTAATATTTATAATTTGACCATTACATTATCACAAGCAACTATAAAACCATCACCAGAAATTACAAATTACGCTTTTTGGGGGGTATTTTTCTCACTTTCTGTTTATTTTCTTGCAATAATTGAGCTTTAATATAGGATACAAAATAATTATGACATGGCTTTCCTCTTTACCACCTTATTCATTCATTAATTTGTGTTAAATCCATTTCACCCTGCAATTTTCAAACTCTACAATAAGGTAGTTTGGCTGCAGACTGAGCTCACACACCACTGAAATTAACAGAAAAACTAACGGACTGAGTTTGAGCGTCTCTTCTTCCAACAAGCTTTAAAAAAAAAAACAATTAGGCTTCATTTTCCCTCCAAAGCTCAGCTGTCAATCACACCCTTATAAGCATTTTGGGAGCTGACACCTGCTTCAAGGTGAACCAGGTGCAGATTCCTCCTCATCCCCACACTGACTCCCTTAACCTGCAGTGAAAAGCAAATGTGACAGACGAGGGCCGTGATTCACCCTGAGGACTGTAAAACAGCACAACTCAAACATCAGGCTGCAAAACAGTTTGAATAAAGAGGCAAATCAGTGAGAAAGTCCTGCTACCAAACACTGCTGAGGACGGATTGTGGAATGGGTCATTTATTATTTTGCAGTTAATGGATCTTATCATGTTGTGGTTATAAATTGCTCAGCATCACACTTGAGTTGAGAAAACGCTGCATCCAGTGAGATGTATGAGAAATCTCCCTGTAATCCCACAGTTTGTAGATAATGTGGCTTTTAATGGTAAAGTTGCATAAAATTCTTGAGTCCTAATCCTCCTTTTTCTGACAGATTCACATTAAATATGAGCACTCTGTCCACACAAAGCTTATGCTTGTTCTCTATAATGAATTACTGTTTTTTTTAACTGCATGCACCGAAGAGCTATGGTGCATATTTTAAAGAATATTTTACAAACACGCAGAAACATTAAGCTAATTTGGTAATGAATCATGATTCAGGGAGTCAAAATTTACACTAGAGAGACATGTAAGAAAAGCATTGTCTTAAAGTGTTTTGTTCTGTCACTTCATCCAAGATTGGAGTTAAATTTGCCTGCGATATTCTTACTTTATTTGGTAAATACATCAGTGTGTCATCCGGAGCGATCGCATTACACAGCTGGTGAGAGAGTTCTCCAGACTGAGCGACTGTACAGCTGTGAACTGACTAGAGGGGGGAAAAATGGCCCAGAGCTGTCCGTCTACGAACAGGACGCCTGCAGGAATAAAGTTCACCTCTGAATAGTTGATTAACACTGCAAGGTCTATAATGGTTTAAGGGCAGAGAACCCTCCTCCTCTACGGGCCCTCTTCAGTCTTTACAAAGTTTAACAGCTGCAATGTTGTTTAGAGGAGCTTCAATCAGAATCAACATTATAAATAAGATGTCAAGACAGGTACATTTTAAATCATCTATATTAAAGGTATTTACTACAGTCAAAATGGCTTTCCAGGTGTAACTAAAACGAGAGTAAGCTAATATTACAATAATAATTTAATGAAAAGAATGAGATTTGTTTGTGGAAGTAATACAGCAGTACTCAGTCAGTAAGTACACATATATCGTAGGTTTGAATGGAAGAATAGATTCTGTATTTATAGCAGTGGAAGTATTTAGATTAACTAAAATAATCAATGACACATCAGGCTAAAAAAAAAAGTACTCTATTACAACTTAAAGGTCTGCATTTAAAAATGTACTTCAGTGGGCGATGAG
>OMNN01017166.1:12010-39641 GCA_900302755.1 Chromis chromis
CAGTGAGCGATGAGTGTCATGTATATTACTGGATTAGAGATATCTATATCAATTATTAGTAATCAGGGACAACTTATATTTGGGATGATACACATTTGCAGTAAAAATGAAAATCATCGGTGTCAAAATTTGGAAAAACACGGACTTCAACAACAACAAAAAATCATATAAATGCATCTGTGTATTTATGTTTAACGTGTTTAATTAAAGAGAACTTTATCCTAGAATATTTATCCTTCAGGTTTGATACTCTGGTGTAAAACAGTGCATAACTACAGGTATAGAGAGGCGGTCACCTCAAAGCTAAAGCAGCATAGTTTTCAAATTAAATTAATTCATTTTATTAGAAAGTGGGTGCAAAAATAACAATAATGATAATTGGAAAAATGCTTATCATCAGATCCCATGATCAATTAAACCTATTACCCCTATTATTGATGCATGATTGCTTTAAAGTGTGGTCGAGCTTTTAAATGGTTTGTATACTATTAGTTGTATAGTTCACTGTATAAAATTGCATCATAAGCTTATAATATGTTTGTGTGTAAACAGTTTTTATTAGCAGTGAACAGAGCTGTCAAATAAGAGTAGTGGAATAAATCATCCAGTATTTAGAGTACCTCTAAGTGAATTATAAAGGAGCAGAAAATGAAAAATGGAAGTACATGTCTGTGGAGATCCTCAGTCATAGTAATCAGTCTAAAAGTAACTGAAGGGACCTATTCCAACACGTAATTAATAATATGTGATAATGTAATTCTGTGAGTTTGCTGAGGCACTAGTTTTGGTACCCATTACACAGTTAGACGTTCTTTGTTAGCCTCATTAGGATTGAGTGCTGTTAGTTTGTAGTTCTTTTATTAGAACTGGGTAGATAGTTTTATTTTGTTATTTTCCTGTTTACACAATCTTTTAGAGTTTCCTTTTGTTCTCGTTTTTACCTTTTTGCACAGCACTCTTTTAGGCCTTAGTTGCCTCAACCTTGTTTATTGCTAAAACCTTACTTTAGTTAATAAATTACTTTAATTTAACCTTACAACATCAGGTTTTATGTTACTTCCCTTTTCCCACACGAGCTGGTTGTAACACATGCATTGCTGCAAATTTTTAAAAAACCCACCTAATTAATGTTTAAGCTGCAAACCTTATGTTGATGGGTCGGCTGGACATAATAATGCTGGTAAGTGCATCAACTTAGTAGTACGTGTCATTTAAACCAAAAGTTCCTGCGTTAGTTGAATTAAAACTAAATTCAAGCTGGGGTAACTTAATGAAATTGGCTTGATGACTTAATTTTTCTTCATCTTGCACACATTGCTGGACAATTTCAGACAGTTAAGAGTAATTAAAAAGTAAAAACACCTTTGATTATAGAGGAAAATCTAATTTGCCTAATTCTTTGCAGTCTGTTGGTTGAACATACGTTTTATTAGAAGTTGTCAAAAAAAAAGTTAATTCTAAATATTATTTTTATTAGAGTGACCTATCTAATGTATATTTATTATGTATAATATATGTATGCTAAGGTTCTTAAGTATTTACATTTTTACTTTCTTCCGGTACTTTTAACGGTTTCTCACGTGCACTATGACCTCTGTTACCATGACTACGGCACCGCGTCACACACAGGACTCTACCACTCGCCGGAGGTTCAGTTTCCATCCCTGCTCTTTTTTTTGTGCAAAGACAACGGGCTTCATTGCGACGCTTACAAATATCTACCGTCTGAAATACCAAACCGTGGCCTCCGGTTCGTCTTCCGGTCGCCGTTACCCCCGTTTTAACCGGAAAAAAAGCCCCCCAGTGTACGTGGAGGCGGCAGTGTGTGAGTGGATCCTCCCGAGCAGAGCAGCAGCTAGCGTTAGAGGAGTCAAAATGGCGTCTCTTTGCCCACTCAACGCTCGTCTAATCCATCAGTGATTAGCCTCGTAGCTACATTCAGCGACCTGTGGCTGCTATCTTTCCAGAGCTTCGGTTTCACACACACTGGTGCGGTTTGTGTACATTTTAAGCGTCATGTCGGACTCGGAGGAGGACAGCCAGGACAAGCAGCTTAAAATTGTAGTGATTGGAGACGGAGCTTGTGGGAAGGTGAGACCAAGACACACACATAACTTCCACAAACACACCGTTAGTGAAGAGGACAGACTATCAGGTGTAACATTCACCCACAGACAGGTGTGTTTTTCACGTCGGTGTGCTGCTGTTTACGGTGGTCCTGCTGACGCTGCACCGTCCTCTCAGTCACCATGGCGACCGACGCTAATGTAGCTCAGCTGGCTAGGAGCTAAAAACAACACAACAGGACAATTAGGGAGGATAGCTCACATCAGAGCGGTCGTTTAGGACTGTAGCATGGACAGGCAAAACGTTTTGTCATCTACCTTTTACCCCACAGTGTAACGGTTTTCCTTTGTCTTCTGCAGCAGACGTTTAACCCTTTAAGACCTGAGCATCAAAATGTCCATCTGGTCTTTTTTCTTTTTTTCATATTTTGATTACAAAAAGGTAAGAAAATGTCCTGTGAGTGCTTGTGTCCATTTTTTCAGAAGAAACTTTCAATATCTGGCAGTTATTTACGATTTACTGCCTATTATAAGAGTTACGGTAATTTTACGGTAATTTCATCAACATCGTTGCGCTTTACAGCCAATATGGTGTCATTACGGTAATTTCATTCGTTCATTTGTGCCCCGAATGAAACCGTAAAATTACCGTAATGACACTATATTAGCTGTAAAGCGCAACGACATTGCCATTACGGTCATTATGGCCATTATGGTAATTTCATCCGTGCCCCCCCCCAGGAATCCGCTGGATGAAATTACCGTAAAATTACCGTAACTCTTATAATAGTCAGTACATTGTAAACTGCCAGATATCGAAAGTTTCTTCTGAAAAATGGGCACAAGCACTCACAGGACATTTTCTTACCTTTTTGTAATCAAAATAAGAAAAACGGACAAAAAAAAGGACATTTTGAGGCTCAGGTCTTAAAGCGTTAAATTGTTGCGCTTTACAGCCAATATAGTGTAATTACGGTAATTTTACGGTAATTTCATCCAGCGGATTCCTGGGGGGCCACGAATGAAATTACCGTAATGACACCATATTGGCTGCAAAGCGCAATGCCTCAGTTTTCATAAACTGTTAGATTTTTTTCCGATAGCACAAACATTGACGTATTTACAGCATTCCAAAGTGCGCTTGCCCAAACGTGTCGCAGATGACGCACAAGGACTTAAAGGGTTAAAGGAAAAATCCACAATAAATAGGGACCATTTATATTCTACAATGTTAACAAAACTGAATTAAAGTTGCTTGTGGTTCGTGTTTATGTATTTGTTTTTGATGATGATTATTTCATCAGTTTGATTTACATTCACCTGACAGATATCTTCTCAGTTGGGATTATAAAGTGCAAGGTCAAGGATACAAGCATCAAACTTGGCACAAATATTCCTTAGGGTTTTTGAAAAAATACGCTGGCCACCTGAAATTCAAGATTTAATTTTTTGCGTATAAATTGCCTATTTTACCACAGATTCTCACTACAGTAACCGATTTAGTTGATGATGTTAAAAAGTATGTTCTCAAGTATGAGGAATCCAAAAATACAACGCTAAGATCTCTTTGGAGCTTCTTTCTACCATTTCTAGCCCAAAACAGGGAATACTGCATCTGCAATGATATGAAACTAAATTTTATTAAGAGTGATACATGTACATCCACCTCTAACCCTAACACCTACTGCATTAGCATTATGTATGTTAACCACAGTTCTGTAATTTTGATCTGAAGTCCCAAATAAGGTAAAAAATAAGCTTCTTAGTGATTCAGAAGTCCAAAAACCAGATTCTGCATGGTCTAAAATGTATGATTCGGTACCAGAACCATCCATATTGGGCAAGTCTGTGTATATTTATTGCGAAAAGTAATATTTTGGCGGCCATGTTGAAAAAATGGCAGCCATCTTGAATTTCAGGTGGCCAGCGTATTTTTTCAAAAAGGAGTATTTGTGACAAGTTTGGTGCTTGTATCACATTTTGAAAGATTCACCTGAGAAAAATCATTTATCTGCTGCACTATATCACGACTGTAAAACAATGCATTTAGCAAATCACAAAAGCTGTAATTAAGAATTTACATCATGCAATGAGTGCAACTCAGAGTTAAAACTATTAAAGTCTGACCCATCAGATGTAGACCTCAGGTATAAACCTGCCTTTGACAGTGCATTTCCTGCAGCTTCCTCCTCTCCTTCCACTGTCTACATATTCTACAATCATTTAGCAGACTCTTTTATCCAAAGCGACGTACATAGGTAGGTAGGTAGGGCAGCATTAAGGACCTTGCCTAAGGGTCCTCACTGGATACCTGCGCCCTGACCGGGATTTGAACCACCGATCTCCCATGCCAATGTCTGGAGTGTTAGTCACTGAGCTATCCAGCTGCTTCCCATTTTCCAGATTTCATTCACTACAGGGAAACAACAACCTCCATGCAGCAACTTATTACAATTAAAATGTCAAGTTCTGGAAGGTAGAAGGTCTGGATCGTGCAACAAAGCCGCCCTGATCCAATTTAATTACAGCGCTCACCTCGACTCCCTGCGTGCAAACTTGACCTGAACTGAAGTTTGGCTTTAAAAGATTATATAACAAATCAAATCACAATATCTGTCAGAAAAATCGCATCCTAGTATCGTTCAACCCTAATCCAAGGTGACATCTTTATTTGTGTCGTTCTGTTTAATCCACAGACAAAAAAACTCCAAAGATATTCACTTTACAAACACCTGAGAACGTATGGCTTGTTATACACACCTACAACATCCCCTTAATTACAACCAGTGTGTCTTTTCACTGCTTAGCTGAACTATAAAATACTTTACAAGGTTATTAATGACAAGTAGTGAGACACAGAGGGGTTGACAGCATTTTAACAGTAATAAATACCACATTGTAAAAGATGTGGGGTGATTATACAGCTTTACGTCAAAATTATCATGTCAGTCATGATTATTATGCATAACTATTGGTTTTCATAAAGTAGTTTAGTTTCATTTAGATGATCTCTTGAGATGAATTGAAGCTTTTGCCTATTTTGTACTGTGTCCTATGCTGTTGGCCCAACTGCTAAATTCCAAATATTAGACAGGTTAACAAGATTGCACCTGAAAAGATGCATCTCACTGGATGTCAGTAGAGTTTTAATGAGAAACACGAAAGCATAAAGATGCTAGAAGTTGGCACAAAAAAACTCTGTAATAATAATAATAATCTAACCTTTATTGATCCCCTTGGGGAAATTCCTTCTCTGCATTTGACCCATCCTATTCAAAGTTAACTTTAACTATACATACTAGGAGCAGTGGGCTGCCGCGGTGCAGCACCCGGGGAGCAGTCAGGGGTTAAGGGCCTCGCTCAGGGGCCCAACAGTGGCCGCAATGGGGGTTCGATCCTCTGACCTTCTGATCAGTAGCCCAGGGGTTTAACCTGTTGCGCCACCACTGCTCCAACTGCATTCCTTTTCTTTACTCTTAATTAATAATAATAATACGTTTATATGCTATAGAAAATATGGAAAATACCTAAACATTAGATACTTAAAGGAATAATATTTTCAAGAGAGCAACATGTACTAAACCATGTAACTTAATAGTGTAAAAATCTAAATGAGGCTTCTCTAAATTAGGCTTCATTAAGGAGACAACCTGTTATCAGCCATGCAGTTTAGAGGCGGCTCTTTGTCTTAATGCAAATGGGTATTTAATCCAAAAGTTATACTGTAGTTTGGACTGCAGGGAAGAATAACTTTACAAACAGCATTTTATTAATTCTGAGTCAATCTTGAAAATCCAGACACCTGTTTTTTACAAGTTGATGGACAAGTGCAGTTTTGTTCCTGTCTCAAAGACAGAATACTGGATTTAAATCTGTCACAAATCCATTGTTCTAAACCTATTAAGTCAACCCAGCCCTTAATCCTCATAGCATGTGCTACTGAGCATAGTATGCCCGTGTGTTTTATCATAACTGAACTATCATAAGCTGACACCTTGAACTTAGTTGTTTCTGCATTTATCCACTAGTGTAATTAAAGTGCATTCTTGAACGTATTGGTATGAAACCCATGTAGGCTTCAGGACTTTTTAAATGTATGAGAGTCATGTGCCTGAATTAAACAGATAATAAACAACACATAAAATAAACTTAAAATACTTAAAATATCCCTTTTTAGTTCGTTCCAATCAAATTATTTAATTGCTTCAACAGGATTGTGTTACACTTCAGGGCTGCTGCTGCTCACTGCACTGTGCTGCATTATACAGTTGATAAAGGCTACAGTTTGCTTAGCCTGGCTCTTGCAGCTGGCGGTTGTTTTCCATCAGTATACCTCTCATTGCATTTGGCTCCAGAGTGAGGCTCCATTTAAGAAAATTACATCTGGGCAACCCAAATGAGAAATGTTGCTGTTTTCTCAATTGATACAATAAACTAACGGTTGGAAGGGAGTCGCACATGAACACTGTGTTTTATGTTTGAACAGAATAGTTTTTCTCAGGGCATTGTCTCTCTTGGATATAACTACACAGGCTGTAGGACTGATGTTAGTCCCTGTTCCTTTTCAAAACTACTGGACTGAATCATATTCATTACAATCATTTTAAAGACTGGGAATAAAAAGGCCCAACTTACATCAACAACAGTGGAATGTTTCCTGGTTAAAGCAAACAATAATTTGCAGCAAAGCAAGGAGGTTGTCATGACAGTTCAGCTATGTTTCTTCTTCACTGCATCTCCAATCCCCGAATGAATGTGAACGTAAGGCAGGGATGTCAAGTGCTTTTCAGCTACACATCCCCTTTCGTAACTAATCTCTCCTTCCTCTGGGAGAAAGAAAATGAATGTAGCAGTAATAGTGAGACCCAATGAGAAAAATGAATGTTCTCATTCTGGAAAGTCGGCATTTTCTTTTAGGGGGGGTTTGTGTGTGTGTGTGTGTGCAGAGAACACACACAACTCAGTTCCCAGTAGATACGCTACATTAATAACCCTCCTCACACTGCTGCCAGGTGTCAGCTCGTCACTGTCTGAATGACTTACCTGCTTGTCTGTTTTGGGCCGAAAACAGCAGCCCTGCCCCCCATTTTGAGTAGGCACCACTGACTGACATCTTGAATGCCGTTTCCCCCCTTATTAATGTCAATTTGCTGAGCAAATTGCAATCGGATCAGTTTTTCTTGGACAGCATTTTCACTGGTATTTGTGCTTGTGGTTGGTTGTCCATTCAGAAATACAGGGAGATGTGGGAAGGCTTGTCCACCTGAGCGAGATGTTTTTTAAAATATGGAGTCTCACATTTAGCCAGGCTCTTAAGGCACGGGGGCCTGACTTACACACAGGTCTATTTTTCAACCTGAGTTTTTCCTCAATATTTGCTGTTCTCTGACCCATAGGGTAAAAAGGAGCTTTAGGTGCAGGCCAGGTACATTAATAGACACTATATCCCAGAAATGTGCTTTGCAGTCAAACTTCTTCTTCGCTGTGAAACGACAATAAGGAGCCAGTTTTGATACCATGCTGTAAAAATGCACTGCCTCCCTCGTATGAGTTACATCACATGCTCATAGTCAGCTTGCCATATTTTTTCCCTCTCTCCCAGTTTCTTGTTTCAGTAGAACTTCCCTCATTTCCCGGCATTGGTATCACTGGTGACCCTGTGCTGTTCTCTGTTGGAGTGTCAGGATTACGCCAGCTTTTACATTCGCTGGTTAGTTCCAATTGTACGGTGGAAAAAAAGGGACTACGTTGAGGGAGGAAAGCCAAGCTACTGGAATGCCAAGACAAATGGCCGACAAGGCCAACGTGAGCATGTGGAATACATTTTTGCTGTCCGATCTTGTTATTCCTGTGTTGTCAGTGATTGTTTGGGCTACTTAAATGGCCGATTTTCTCCTTGTTGCGTCAGTCACCTCGAGTAATTTTTCAGTCACTCTTGAGCCTGTGACATGCTCCGCAGACCGAGATGAAAAAAGTCTGTAGATTAGTGAAGTTTCAAAGAATTAGATGGATAAAACTCCCAGAGACATGTTAATTAGGACAGCTATTGGCAAAGGTCAGAGTTACTGATTTAATAGGCTTAATTAAAAGATTACATGTAACAAACCAAGCTGGGCTTAACATAAAAGATTTTATATTAGAAGTAGAGACAGAATCAGAATGTTGTTTACTTCAACAGGATTTGGATTAACCTATTCATATTACGTTGTGCCTTCTCAGGAGTAATTTGAAAGCAATCCTGTCTTATTTGAAACATAATTTGGCTAAACCTAAACCTCCTGAGAATGAATGGAGGTAGATAAGGGCTCAGACTAAAGTGAAAGAATTTAGTTTTAAATCCTCTAACCCGATGTGATCGTCAAGTACCACATTAAAATGCATTTGCTGCCACATGAACACTCAGGGAATCCCATTGCTTTACTTTTCTGTTGTGTTTATGTAAGCATACTGCTCTAAAGATAGCTAATAGACATTCAGCACTTCATTTTTTTTCCCTATCCTCATCCATCAAAATGAATTAAACTTGGCATGTCAGGCCTGAGCTATGAATTCCCATGGACTTCAGGAGAGCCCCTAACATGCTATTTTTTTCTCCTCAAACACAACAGTGACAGTGATGGAGGTTTTATAATTTGTGGCAATTATTAGGTCTGCAGTCCGGAGACATGACACATAGTCCGACACCTGTTTTTGTAATTCACATTGATTTTCACTGTCACACCCGAGGCTGAGTAGTGAGACAGCAGAGGAGGCAGACAATTACATCAGCGACCTTTCTAGTCAATCATGAAGTTTTTAAATGTGCTTAAAATGGATTCGAATGATGAAACTAATGTCCTGCCGCTCAGGCTTTCAGGTTACATTTCCTAAAAAATTGCAGCTGCACATGGTATTGTGGAAAAGAATCACACAGAAGTGTTGTGGTGTGATAAATTATACCTTTGTATTTTTAGAAATATTAGAAAATGAAATACTGTAAAATGCTTAGTTTGGCATTTGGTCAGTGTAAATGAAATCAAAGTTTCTCTGCTTCTGCTCACCACCGAATATCACTTTTTCAGGAAGCTCTTTAATATACTGTACATTTTCTCTGGAAGGAGTTTTGCAGCATCTTGTATTTCACCTCGGGCTCTGCTGTGATTTTATCTCGGTGTGGGTGCTGATACATATAAATACTATATTAGATAAATAATATACACCAAAATAAAGTTTCTCCTTTATCCTGAAAGCGCTTTCTTTTTAAAACACTTAACATCTTTAAATGGCATATTTTTAGATGTGCTGATAGCTGCAGAGGTGTTTGGCACTCATTCTCCACGTCTCTTCTTTTGTCTCTCTGTTTCAGACATCACTCGCCACCAGGTTTGCACAGGAGGCCTTTGGGAAGCAGTACAAACAAACCATCGGCCTGGATTTCTTTCTGAAGAGAATAAGCCTTCCAGGTGAGACACCTTCGTAATCTTTTGGGAGTGCTTGCTTGTTCAGAGACGCAGCACAGACGTGTGTTGCACAAGCATGTATTGGTACATTGCAGACTTGTAAATTGAATAAAATACTGAGGCTGTTTATTAACTGAAATAGAAAGCTTAATTGCTAGTGGTTGTTTGGAATACTGTTAATCAACCTTCAGGTTTTTGACTTTGTGTTTATTTAAAATTATCAGAATATCAAGAATATTAATAGAAAGGTCTGTTAATTGAAATCTAACAAAGACGCCTGCTGTTCCCCATCCTATTCATATTTTTATTTCTCATATTTTCTTGTCCTGCCGTTTCCAGACTGAGTTTATGCTGCATGTTAAGTCAGGGACTGAATGTGTCTTTTCTGGTAGCTCCTCATTGTGGAGTGTCTGCCACTTCTCAGCCTTATTCACTCTGAAAGTCCTTCTCTCCAGAGCAAACAGCACACTTTTTTTTGGACTCCACAAGGCCAATGGACAGGTTATGTCCAAACGGGCGAGCCCTGCTCATAATTCTGTGGGCACAGTACAGAGTAAATATATTAACATTTTATACCTCTATCGCTGATCCCCAGGTTCAACTGATCTTTGTCCTGCACCACATAAAACATTGATGTTGTTGTTTGTTCATGTTGAACCCGCAGAAATAAAGCCACACTCTATATCCCCCTTAGATCTGTAAAATAAATGTTTATTGACTAATGCTATATTTAGACGAAAGCACTCCATTTTTACTTCCTACCATGTGAAATGGGGATTTTCAGCATTTTAAAAGGCATTTCTCAAACTCTGCCAAAGCCTAAGCTCCAGAAATCTGCAAAGTGGCTCCATTCTTTCATTACTAATAAAACAACATTAAGCAAGGGCAAATTAAGTGCTAAAAGTAAAAGTTATGCTGATTTGTGAGTTGGCCCAAGGATTCTATTTTGATTTTGTGTCAGTTTCAGCTTATGAGACTTAGGAGAACTAAACCCCCAAAAATGTTGTGGTGGAGTCAGGATGAAAAGAGCCAACCATAAGCACAGGCTGGGCTCAGCTCCTTAATACAAATGCGAACAAACGCTGTTAAACGTGTGACTTCTCTTTCCAGTAAGTTCCTTTCCTGAAATAATCACTGATCTTTTCAGTGTTAACCTGTAAGCTTTGTTTAAATACATATGTCTGTATCAGTGGGGCAGCAACAACACTGGGTCCAACACCGGACTTGTTAAATGGCCCATTTTCTGGGGAATTGGGTGTTGATGAGCTGATGAAGAGGAGGGTGGCTCTGCGAGCTGGGTGGTCCCAAACTTCGTTAGGACCCCCACCCTGCCTTGTATTGGAGGTTGTGTGGTTCTCTGGGTCTCTATGGGGCTGTAAGGGTCTTTTGCAGCAGGGGGGAGAGTAGCCTATAGCCAGCGCTGGCCCCTCTCACCATGAAGGCCCAGCTTGTCAAACTTAATGTACATTTTCCAACGCAGGGAGAGGTGAGGCGAGGCCGACTGGCACACAACAGCCTCCTCTGTGTGTGCTTTTTATAACAATACCTCTTCCAGATGTCCCTGCCAAACCAATGAGGTACAGGCGGTGAAGGGGATTGACTGGAGGTGAAATTTACTTGATAAATTCTGTCAAACTGTAACTTTCAGAAGCAGTTGGACTGCATCAACTTCACATCATGCTAGGAAGACAGCTATATTATTAATAGGCTTCTTTTTTACTGGTCTTGTTATCACTTTTATTGGTTCAGTTTGTCTATTAGGCTCACAGTTGCAGTTTCTACTTTTTGCAAAACGTAGACAGAAAAATGTTAGCACTGCTGAGTCGGCATGAATCTTTGAAACACAAATAAAGCTGGTGTCTGAGCATGGTGGATGGGTGGGGATGGCTCTTTATGACACCAAGGAGTCGTTATTCATTGCACTCCTCAATGTAGCTTTACATTGACACTGTATAGTCTAGATGTAGTGACTGTGAACCTCAGCGTTTCCTTCCCTCGCTTTAAAAAGGGGACTTATGAAGGGGTTGAGTCGTCCAGCCGTGTCCACAGTGTATGCTCTGCTCCCCATCGCTGCTCCAGCCCAGCACAGGCCTTCATCACACCAACATAAACTCCTCGCTGTCTGGTCCTCCCTCCTCCACTTTTTGGACTTTTTTTTTAACCACCCCTTTCATTTTCCAGAGGAAGAAAATATTTATTTGGATTTGGTTTTTGTACCCGTCTTTCTCCCTCTCTCTCTCTCCTTCTTTCTCTTTCCACAGGCATAAGGACAACAGTCTTCTTTTCCTCTTATTTTGTGTTTAATTATTGCTATTTTCCTTAACAGCACATAATTCTCTTCACTTTCCTTACTTGGCAGGATATGGCACAATGCAAACAGCTCTTCCCAGGCTAATAAGAAGTCATTTTTTTTACTGCCAGGGTATTGAGAATGTTTAAATTAGAGGGTAAGCGTACCTATTCATTCCCCTCAATCTCTGGGCTGGATATTCTTGGATGTGAGGTGTAGGTGACCTGCCAGTTCAAGAGTGCTTAGCATGAAAGATTAATCGCTGATTTATTGTTTCCATTATGTATATCAACAACGTTGACTTTTATTATAGAAATCGTTCACCAAAAATACAGGCTCTAGTTACAGCTGACCAGTTATTTCCACATGATTTTTAGCTTTGTCAAAACAAACAAGTTAATGAATAAAAAAGACAAAAAAATATCCATAATGGAAATTCATAAGTTGCTGCGTTATCGCTTTGTTGCTTTAGTTTTCTTTTCATTTAACCAATTATCTGAAAAAAGCATTTTAAAGAAAAGAAAGTGAGACTCTGAAACCTCTACTTCCCCGTACCCGTAACAGAGATGATTTGTACATGTTTTTATCATTTAAATGTCAGTCTTTATTTGATACTAGAGGTATTTCTGTCTCTTCTCTCTCCTGTAGGAAATTTGAACGTGACCCTGCAGGTGTGGGACATTGGAGGCCAAACAATAGGAGGGAAAATGCTGGATAAATATGTATACGGAGCTCATGTAAGGACACACACATTCACACTGAATCATTTGTTGCTACTTTTCATTCTGCCTCACAAGCATATATGCATGTCTGGTTTGTGCTACAGCTCCTTATTTCTGAACTTCAGTCCACCAGCATGACTGTGACTTTGGCTATCGGCCTCAGGAAGGATTTATACATTTGTAAATGTATAAATCAACAGTGAAGAAGTCAGAGGAAGCACAGGAAGAATCAGTTTCCAATTCCCTAATAGCCATGTATTGGTGACTCTGTTCATGCTTGTTGTTACAGCTTCAGCAGCTTCATTCAGAGCCTGCCACTCCCTCCCTGTGGAGCCAAATCATAATAAACTGTCATGCGGATTCACAGTGAGTGTAGCAGGCCAATGGAGCTTTAAAAATCATTCCATCTCTACTTTTTAGAGTTGGATAGTTTGTGTCAATCGGAACAAAATGCTGACAATACTGCAGGTCGACACTTTCAGCAATAAAAATATTAAAAAATTTTGTTCCTAAATATGTACACTGAAAAACACCTACTTTGTAATTGTATTGTAAATGCAACATATTAATAGTTTGTTGGTATTTAGCTCATACGTGAGAGAACATTGTGTTAATGTTCTCTCACGTGAACAAAATGAGCTCTATGCAAACACTATAATTTATACTAGCTTTGCACTAGCAAGTGTCCACAGGTAGTCGCATTGCTATAGATGAGTGCTACCTGTCACCTCCAGATTGTCTCGTTTGAGAAGGTCTACTTAAAAACTAACTTGAGATCAATGCCGCAGCACAAGAGCTAAAATTTGGGCACAGGCAGGAAAACTTGTCACAATGTACTGGCAATAGGAAAGCACACGTCAGTC
This sequence comes from Chromis chromis, assembly GCA_900302755.1. NCBI lineage: Eukaryota > Metazoa > Chordata > Actinopteri > Pomacentridae > Chromis > Chromis chromis. The sequence continues at coordinate 25,391 of OMNN01017166.1, forward strand.
ATAATTATCTATAGAAGCTAGACAAACATTATTTGGACATTCTTTTCCATACCATTAATCTGCTTGGTTTGGTGAGAGTTGGATTTTTTTCAGCATTTTCTGAGGCCTGCGCTAAACTGAGCACCAACAGTGTATTTATCCATGTCTGCAGCCTTTCCTTTACCATCTTTGTCCTTCACAATCAAAATGTCATACATCATTGCCACATTACGACACTTTGCTTAGAAAGTTTGTCGTTAGCGCTGTATAGAGCTTTCACACCCATTGTTCAGCACTGTGCGTCCTGTAATCAATCATGGCTGCTCAGAGAGGCTCGCAGTAATTGTCAGAGGCGTAAGCTGTCGTCACCGACCTTGCGTGTTGTGACAGTGTGTGTCTGTCGAACAAAAAGCAACAGACACCCCTTCGGTCGTGTTGCATCATGCAGTAAAAGTAGAGACATTTACTTTGGCTCATGTTCATTTCCACTCCTTTACAAACTGCAAAAGCTGATGTAGTGATAGCAGATATTTGAGCTCTGTCATTATTTGTCTTGAATTATGCCAACAGCTCTTGTATCTGTTTACTTTTTCATTAATTTATGTGTTCATGCAAACAACTCCTTCTGACTTAAGTGTTTGCTCAAACAAGGCTCTGGTATTATTGCGTGACTGTTTCTGTCGTGCATACGGTGGTAAAGGGAGGAGAAAAATGTCTAAGCAGACAGCCTTCATTCATCCGCTCAGACAGTATATAACCAAACCTGACCTCTGTTCTGTAGTGAATTTGTAGTATGCTTAGAAAACTGGGAATTATTTATGTGCAAAACATTATCTTCATTTTAGAACAGATCCAGATGAATCCGCAGCCTTTCTGAAATCATAATAGTACTGAACCTACCTAAGGTTATGTCTGAGTGAGAAAGCATGTCCCAATCTATGTGAGTCTGTCCCCTATTCTAAGAAGAGGAGCAGTGCCACCTACTGTTCCCTTTCTCATTCAATCTTACTCAATAATATGAGTGAATATGATGTAGAAAATAAGCTATGCGTTCATATCCATGATGGATGATGGGTGTAAACTCTCACATGAAAGTGTGTCAAAACATTAACACTGTTTGTCTCGTGTTTTTCCGTCGCAGGGCGTTATGCTGGTGTACGATATCACCAACTACCAGAGCTTCGAGAATCTGGAGGATTGGTTCAACATGGTCAAGAAGGCCAATGAGGAGGCGGATATTCAGCCTGTTGTGTCCTTGGTAGGCAACAAAAGTGAGTATTACACATATATAGAAATACACAAACAGACATAAGTTCCTTGCCTTTAAGAATCATTTCAGTGCTTTGAAAAAAACTTAGTGGCGTAAAAGTAAAATTGGGTTATTTCGTATTTGTTGGACTGAGTATTTATCTATTAATTTCACCCCAATGCATTTTTCACTTTGCGTGTCGGTTTATGCGTGGAGGAGTGAGTGTTTGATGGTAGCAGACGTGTTTGTTAGAGCACCAGATAACTGATTGGTGTGATAAGAGGGCTGATAAGAGAGTGAGGTTTTAGAGCGATGGGAATGCTGATGTTTGTGAACTCTTGGGAGTGACTGACAATGATTTAATATCCTTGGACCAATGGACCCAGGTTACCGCTTATCTGCCTCTCCCTCTCAGTCAGTACCCATCTGCCCCCACCCCAGTCTGAGCCTGCTCTCCTGTCCCGGGTAGCTGGTTAAGGTGAGGAACTGGATGCTAACCAGACGGCTCTCCTCCTATCAGCCTGCACCCATCCCCCCATCTCTAAAATAAAGACCAATAATGATGACTCTTTTTAAACATCCCCTTGACAGATGTGGAGTCATGGCTGCCGCTGTGTTATTGTAAAGTGAGGCGTCAGTGTGTGTGTGTGTAATGGTGACTGTCCACCTTCCCCGGCGATGATGAACGGTCAACAGAGTGGTGCCTGCACACAGGAAGCTCGCTAATGTTACTCAACGGGGACCATAGGTCACGGTTTAATTCGCCTGTCTAGAACAGATTCTCTCGTCTTTGCATCCGTTGCATCTTCTAATGCCCCGGCTTTAGCGGTGGGCGCCGCTGTATTTAGGCTAGGTTTGGGGTGTGTGGGTTAGTGTGTGTACTGTAATATTTAAGTAGTGTACATCCCGCTGTCAGCTTCCTCGCCCCACCCCCACTCGCAAAGTCACTCTCTCGTCTAATGGCTCTATTGCTGAGAATGTGTGTTTTTTCTGTTCCTACAGGCTGAAAAAAGAAAAACAAAATCCCACACAGATTGCCCCACTAGGAGCAATCAATTACCTCCCAAGACTTTATGAATCCCTGAACCCTCCCCATGTACTCTTTTTTTTCAGGGTGCTTGACGAGAGCTAGTCTAGATATCTGGCTGGAAACGTCCACACATACGTTCCGTTTTACTTTCTGTCTACCCACTTTGCCGCTAACATTTTCAAGTATTGCAGTATTTTTCTTTAACTTAAAATCCTTGGCACACATAGACAATAAGCTGAGCATTTGAATCCGCAGCATTCTTTTGGGAGCGGAGTTTAGATTTCTTTTAAATGGTTCCCATGATGTTGAACTGAGTGAGGCAGCATGTTTGTGACAACCGAAATAGAAGTACAGACATAACAAGGAGCTTATAAAAACACTACAGATTTATGTCTCTGTGAGGGCTTGTCTTAGGGGAGATTGTGGTGTTTCACCACTCAAACATTTTTAGTGTTTCCACTTAGATAAACTTAAGGTGAACACTAGATGTAGATGTCATGTACATAGTAGTACTTACTTCAGTTGCTGCAGCAGAAAGAATTATACGTGCGCAGCCGAAAGTTTTTTCTGTGCGTAAAAGACCTGTTACAGTATAACATTGCGTGGAGGCTACAATCAAATGGAACATTGTTTGGCTTATTAACAGTACATGCGCTACCATATACATTAAGCCTACATTTCTAGAATTACCTGTGCCTACCCTCTAGTTTAATTTGAACACTGTCTTCTTTACCCAGTGTACGGTAATTGAGCCACCGGACCAGACGGGTTCATTAATGATGCTGTCCCCTCCTCTCCTTACTCTGGCCTGACTGCCCTCCTGTGCCATGTCACTGCTGGGGAACAGCCTTTCCTTTCTTTGGCTTAGCCATGGCCGGCTGGGGTTAAGTGTGCTTGTTAAGCGCCAGTATGTTGCACCCCCATGCCCTCTACATGCTGCCCAGAGCCTTGTGTTAAATAATGGCACCACTTGTAACAATTCAAAGAGGAAGCCAATGAAATATTTTATTGAGGGCACACATACATGCACACAATTATTTATGCATTTGCTGGCACACACACACAGACACTCGTATAGAAACATGCATTTGGGTAAAGCGACACACTTGTGGAGTTTCTGGCAACACATAGGTAATGGAAGAATGCTAAGCTCTTGGTCTGTCTAAACATACTATAACTGTTTATTACAGTGCAGCCTCATGTAATACCGTATGGTACACAGGACCCTCTCAGGAGAAATGTTGGCTTGTTGCGCAGTCATCCCCGCCACTACTTGAGTGTTTCATTTTTTAGTAGAGTAATAAGTGCTGTGTGTTTTGAAAAGACTCCAAATGATAAATTCTGTTGCTCTTTGCTTCAGCTGCATTTGGCCTGTTAGCGACTATTTGCGTTTTAGATCAGAGGTTGTCTGAAGTCACTGATATAAAACCTATAGCACACTGTCAGCAGCCGGAATCCATATGTTGCATCTTTGTATGTGCAGCTACATACACATATCACTGAGAGGGACAATCATTGTTATAAAATGGCTTATGTTGCAATTTAAAATTAGTGCACATATTTCTTTGTAGACGTTAAGCTTGTGTCGTTTATCAAACCAATTTGTTTTTATTAAGTGGGGATCGCAGGACCCCTGCTCGCTCTCCACCCATCACCCTTCCCATTGCCAGTGCTCTTTCCCTCAGGAACTCCAGAGCATCCATCATGGGCTTGTACAGCCCTTATTTGGGTGACTTAAATGGGTTCAGTTCTCTTAACCTCTCCTCATCACTCATGGGTTTTTGCTCAGAGGTTCTAACACTGTTCACTGCCGTTCCACTCAGGCCTGCCATGGGAAACGTCCCCTTTTGCAGGGAGATAAGGTCCCCGCATGAAGAGAATTTATACACTCATTTACGTCTTACCTGCCTATCTCCTCTGCTCTGTTTCTTTTTCCTCTTTTCTTTCTTCTCCAAGCCCCTATCTTGGCCCATCTCTCAAACATACTTGTGCATTCATTTTCATCTCTGTGCAAACACTGCCTCTTTCAATCACACACTTATACCTCCTCTTAATGCTTATCTCTCACATGTGTAGACTAACACCTCTGCTGTAGCTGCCTTTACTTACAGTAATGTCTTTTCATTGGCTCAGTGTCTCTGTTGTGTTAAACAACATGCATGTGTTTGCTTTCTGCACGCTACGGCAGATCTCACCGCATACCGTTACTCGTTGCACTTTTCTCTCCCCAGTTTTCCATCCAGCCATGTGAAAGTTAAAGCGAAACGTGGATCTCCCCTAACTCTTGATTCTCCTGAAGCATGTCCTTGCCACCAACATTGTTGGTCTTGAGTTGTTTGCCCTCTTGGCTGGGCCTCGGGTGGAGTTGAAACCTACCCCTCCCCAGCTCTCTCACCCCTGTCACCTCCCTGCCCCTGTAAAGCTGCCACAGTTCCTGTCTGTTCAGTGTAGGCCTGCACATTTCTTAATAGAGAGATGCTCAGAAGTCCAGGAGTGCAGAGGAGCTCAATGCGCTTCTGTTTTTGGTTTAGCTCAAAAATGTTTTTCCTGGCTCAACCCACTCGTACTTAGGTCCTCTTACAACAAACTAAAAGGTCCTAATTGCCCCCAAGGGAAAGGTTTAGCCACAATAGACATGTGGTGGGACAAAAGCCCAGTACTCTTACCCCGGCACCCTCACCCCTCCCCAGATAGGAGGGATGAACACGTCAGCAGTGTCTGTTTTGCACTGTGGGTAGCACGGCCACAGGTTCGACGCTGTAAAACATTATATATACAGTATATAGTTCTAGTAGGGCATGGTGTACGGTTGGGTAGAGATCTGGAATGTTTACAGTTTACAGCAAATCTAGTGTTTCCTGTTTCTCTTCACATTTTATTTAAAGGAAAGGGTCAGACTAGATGTGTGTATCAAATTGTCTGTTACCTCACTGACTGTAGCTTGCTGTCTGTCTGTCTGTAAGTCTGGAAAAGATGGGAAATAGAGAAGAATTACAGCTTTAGACACCGCAGCCTATAAGTTAGTGTAAAATCACAACTGCAGATGCTGAGATGTGTGTCCACCAGTGATGAAGAAATCATTTTGTTTGTTTAGGTTTATTCTGGTGGCCTCTTCCACACAGAGCAACGCAACAAGTGTTAATCTTTCTCTCCTTTCTAAATGAAGTAAATAAGATTTAATTGTAACAGCTTCTGACCCAGCTCTGGTCCCTGCACTCATCTCTCTCGACTCTCATGCCTGTTGAAACATGGAAAGTCCTCATTCATTTTAGCCATCCATAAAGCAAATATTGTTGCACATGCACTAGATGATCAGTCTTCGAATACCTTCTTGTGTGGTAAGTCATGGGCCATTTGAGTTGCACAGCACAGCTTAGCCACCTGACCGGAGTGCAGCCTGGAACCCTCATCACACTCAGGCTATACTTTATTCCTTCGCTGCTCCACAACATTGATATGGAGGAATTCCTGGAAGGGGCCTTGCTGACACAGGATTGGGTAAATAACCAATTGATGTCGATCCACAGGCGTATATTATAAATGTAGGTGAAATATCAACACATTTTCCCCTTCGTTTTTTTTTTTACAAAATCTACTTTTTTGTGGTGTGAAATATTACATCACAGCCTTTGCACCCTGCTCCAGTTTCAGGTTCTAACTTGAACGATGTTTGTTCAGGCAGTCGTGAGCAGAACTCACTTTCCATGATGTGGTTCACTGCTATCGCTTGAAGTTGAAGTTGTAGGCCAGTCTAACGCATCATTGCCCATAGGAAGACTTTATAATTATGAATAGAGTTATAGTGATGCGACACATACAATTACTAAGGCTCCCCAGTGCTCTGTATAATTATTATAGCTCAAAGTTATGCTGCCGGCTCACAGAGGCATGTATTACTGCCCTCCCATAAAAGTCCACTTAGTTTAACAGCGACAGGAGAGCTCGGAGGACATGGCCAGTGAAACCCCGGACAGCGCCTTGTGCGGTCGGCTCAGAACTGGGCCTTTTGTTCGCTTTTCACGAGTCCTGGGAGCCCATTAACCCAGCCTGCAAGGCACTCGGCCCCATGTTTTACTGTAGCAGTGACAGCACTGCACTCCAGCCTGCACAGCTACTGCTGGACACTCTCTGTTTTACATTCCCTGACTGGAGAGGAAGACCGCATTGTTTTACTAGCCGCCGTGGAGTATCTGATTCAGTTTTAAAGTGTGAATGCATGTGTGTGTGTGTGTGTGCGAGTGTGTCTGTTTGCACGTGTGTGTGTGTCTGCACATCGTTTCATGAAGAACGATCAAATGACAAGATGAGCTGTGATCAATGAGCTGTCGACAGAACACTTCTGACCTAGTGGAAAGCGAGTCCCCTGACGGTCTTGGCCCGTTTCAGGCCACCGGGGCAGGGGCGCCGCTGCACAAAGAGCGCTCTGTCTCTGTCAGGATTCCCCCGAGGAGTCCTGCACGGGCCCCGCTCACCTCGACAACACCCGGCGACTAACAGCACTTCATCTGTCTGTACTCACTCAGAAAAGTCATGATAATATTAATAACTTACCTTCAAGCTTCAGGGTACTCATAATTATTTCTAATTATTCTATCACAGCTTTGGATCGCAACATTGTGCAACTACACTGATGCTGGAATTATGTTTTCCTCATCTATACGGGGCTGTCAGGCCCAAAGTAATACTGCAATAAGTTTTAGTTTCACATACTTCTAAGCTAAATTTAGATCTTCCGGTCTTTAGAAAATAACCATTGCCAACTATAAACAGTATCTACACTGTTAAACTCTAATGAAATGTGCAAGAGTGCTGTTACTTCTGAATGACTGCATAGTGCCTAAAGAGTCACTTCAGTATTCTAGTGCATTTATGAGAGAGAAAAAACGAGGGAGAAGCCAGTACTCTTTTGAAGGGCAAAACTAGTTATTGTTTGCACTTATTAATTTTGTTCCATACATGCTGTACAGGTACAGAATCATCACGGCCATCATATTTTAAAACACTCCGGTTTTATTAGCTGTTTTTGAGTCATGTAAACCAGTTGGACCCGATCATTTAAACGCTTCACATAAATTCCACTAGTCATTCTGTTTTATTAGCCACTTGTGCTGTGAAAGTTAAATCGGTGTCTAATTCAATCAGACATCGTGCAGAATGATTTATTATACTTTTACAGACTTTTTACACTTTCCCTATATCTTGTACCACAAAATTTATAGGTAAATAAAATGCCACTTGCAGTTAATGTTACCTGCTCACTATTTAAGGAGAAAATATTCTGCAGCTTTTGCAGACTCCTGCCGTTTTAATATTCGCTGATATTTTTAAGTGTTGAAGCGTCGGTCACTTATTGTTGTTTTAGTCAGTCTAATGTGGTTGAATTAGACCATATGACAGCATGATACAAAAATGTAGTTGTAACATTAAAAATCCTTTAAATCCTTTCAACTCTGAAATAAGTCTGCAGAGATGTGGTAGAAGTTTCCTCAGAATTCATTTACAAGTAAAAAAAAATACAACTCACTCAATTCACTTATGGACTAGATCAGTGGTTCTCAACTGGTGGGTCGGGACCCAAAAGTGGGTCGCGAAGCCATTTTTTAGAGGGTCCCAGAAGCATGCTCCCCCCCAAAAAAAGTAGTGGTATAAAGTCTTTTATTTTAAAAGACGTGTTTCTTATAACACAGTTTGCTTTCAATAGCAGGATATTTAGTGGTGGTGACACCAGTAGTTGCCCACTATTAACCTCTAGATTTAGCTCTACCAGCTTATTGGAGAAATTTAAGCTAAAACGTGCCAAAAATAAACCAACATGTGCGCAGAATCTGTCAAAATGAGCCAAAATATGGCCAAAACTTGGCAAAAGTGTCCAAATATACCAAAATGAGCAAAAAATAAGCCAAAAATTTTCCCAAGCTGTATCAAAATGCGTTGAGACTACACCCAAATAAACCTTAATGTGTTAACAGGAACAGCAAACTTCAAAAACCGTTATTAATAGAGACTTAGTGGGTCCTGAGGCTGGACCAGTTGAGAACAACTGGACTAGATGACCAGCTAACTCTAGTATTTAAAGCACAATTGTACCCCAGTCAGCCACAACATTAAAAACCACCTGCCTCATATTGTGCACGTCTCCTTTCTGTCTCTAAAAAAAGCTCTGATTTATTGGGGCATGGACACAGGACCTCTGGGGCTCTCCTGTGATGTCTGGAACTGAGATATTGGCAGCAGGTTGGGGTCTCCATAGATTAATCTTGTCCCAGTGCATCCAGCAGATGCTCGACTGGATTGGTATCTGGGGAGTCTGGAGGCTCGGTCAGCACCTCAGACTCTTGGTTGTGTTCCTTGAGCCGTTCCTGAGCAGTTTGTGTGGTGTGGCTGGATGCATTGTCCTGCTGGGGGAGGCTGCTGTTGTCTGGAAGAGCTGCTGCCATGAGAGGGTGTGCCTGGTATGCAACAGTGTTGAGGTGGGTGGTACATCTCAAAGTAACATCCACATGAAGGCCAGGACCCAAAATTTCCCAGCAGAACATTGTATTGTAACGAGATTATCAATGTTACTCACTTCACCTGTTACACTTAACATGCTACAATATACAAAGACCAACATGTGCAGATGGTTTTAAGTAAAAAGTTTCTGTGGGTACTCAAAAGATGCTGAGAACATATGAGGCACACTGTTCTTTTGGCAGCTCAATGTTAAAGCAACTGAGACTCACAAAACCCTATTAAAAGTTAGAGCTGCAGAATAGTCCTGGGATGTTTTTAAACTTAGTGGTGCATGGTGAACAATTTGCCCTGACAGTTGTAAGTCATTTCATTAGGAGCTGGACTTGGTTTGATAATCCTTGCCCTCCGTATACAGTCTGAATCGATTCATGGCCGTCACTGAGGGGAAACTTAGGCAAAACCTCTTAACAGGGTCTTAAAGGCATAGTGTGAGGTAATGTTGGAAGTGATAGGTTCTCCCCTGGGGTTGATTAGGCTCAACCCTGTAACTTTCACTTAATGGGATATGACCCCTCAGAGCCCCAAGTCTCTGACAACACACACACGCCCGGCCATTACTACCACACACAGACACATAGACACACACACCGTTCACACATTCCACCCTCAGCACTCACACTCCCTGACGCACCAACTGCTGTTTAGTTTAAAACGAGGCTGCCGGCAATTAACTGTGTTATGTCAAGCCTATTCTCTGGCTGTTGCTCGCTGGATAAACTGTTCCAATTGGTCCCCAGCAGCCGACTGAGTAGAACAGTAAGTAGGTGTCTCTGTTATCACAGCATGGTTTTAAAAAGCCCACTGAGGATTGCACCGTGCAGTGTAGGATTTCGGGCTGGTTAGCCAACGTAGACCTATTAGCTTATTGTTTTGCCTTGGCAACATGTGACGGTGAACTCCTAGAATCCATCCTTGAATTATCACATTGTCCACATTTGGCCAGTTACTGTATCAGTGAGAATAACAATATTGTATGTCGGGAAGGAACGTTGCCAGTAACTTTTAGGTTCTGGCGTGGATTTCCCCCTTAAAGTCGGAGTGTTTTAAAAGGAGAAAACACAGAGGTCTTCATGGTAGTCATAGTGGCTAATGTTAGCAAACCTGTCTAGCAGAGGTTATAAAACAGTGCTATTACCTTACTATTAGTCCACTCATCGGATGTCCTTCTGCGTGTTTGTGTTTTCTTTGCTATGGAAACAACAATAACCAGCTTCGGGCTAAGTTTTGCAGAGGATCTGGATTGTGCCGTAAGACATTTTTTTTCTTGAGGATGATCCATTTTGCTAACAGTGCTCGTCTACCTGCATGCAAATGTTCCACCACAACAATTCCTTCCATCACTATCTTCAGGGAACACTAAAGCTGCATCCTTTACTTAGCCCTGCTCATGACGACTGTGATTGAAGAAATACAAACAAGTCAGTGTGTTTTTTGTTCTCTATAGCAGAAACATAGTTGGGTGTAGTCAGACTATTCTTTCTAAAGAAAGGGGCTGGTTAACTACTTTTATGTTGATGTTCTTTTTGACTTCCTTCACACATACACATGACAGTGATGTAGAGCGCAGTGGTTAGGGGTGGGACAAAATATCAATACAGCGATATATTGTTGTCCCTCCTCGTGCGATATGAGTATCGATGCACTGGCGCTAAATATCAATACTTTAATTAATATTATAAGGCGCTCTAATAAAGCTCTCTAAACCCTGCCAGATTCCCCTGCCAGCTGCCATTTCCCCTGCGTCACTACTTAATGACTCCATGGTGGCGTTTATCACATGAATGAAAGAGACTTGAGTCGAAATGAATTGGCTGAAGAAGAGTTTGTACAGGTATAATGGAGGACAGCAACACTACTGTAAGAGACAACCCATCCACGTTTAAGTCCAAAGTGTGGAACCATTTCCGCTTTTGCAATATTGAGGGAACAAGCAAGCTGGACAAAGACTATGCCATATGCAAGAACTGCCTCGCAAAAGTAAAGTACACAGGCAACACCTCGAACATGCCATCCTGAACACCTTGCCGAGAAAGCAGCTGATGCAGCTAACATTTAAGGTCAGCCTGCAAAAAGTAATTAATGAAGTTGCCACTTTTGTTTCGAGCGTAAATGCATTCATTCTTCTCTCTTTGGAGACACTCAAGGATTTAATGCTGCAGATATTTAGTTAACTCTGAGGAAAGACTCCTCCAAACAGCTGGAAAAAACTGAGCTTTAGCTTCTGTTAACGGTTTGTCAAAACCCAGATTACATTTTTTTCACTAGTGAGTCTCATTAATCTGGTCTGTTCACACAGTTTTATTTTTATGGACATTTCAGTTTGTAATAGGTGTGAAATTTCAGAGCAAAGTAATTGAGAAAGGTGTTTAATGATTTTGGCTGCAAACTGTGCCTGTGCCTTTCCACCGATGTGTCGACATGCAGTTCAGACGTGTGCTGTGTTGAAAGTGATACGGAAATGTTACGAGGTCCGACCCAGTAGGATTGCCACCGCAACTTTTACGGAACAGTGACCAGGATGCTCATTCAGACACCAAGCAATCATCTTCAGTTGCCGTCAGATTAAAGGAAAGGCTGGGGCACCAACCGCCCCCTGTTTAACTTAGCAAGAGTGTTCTTCCATTTGTAGGTATATGTTATTTCTTCCTCCAACACGCATATTGGTATCCTGGTCTTTACCTTTTTTGGGTTGTAACTTTAGTATGTGTGCAGGTGTGTCTTGATTCTTTAACATCTCAGCCACTCAATTCTCTACAAACAGAGAATGTTTGGAAGCCTGGGTAAGATGTTTACATGTCAAAGTATCCTGGTTTCTATCGGAGTAGTCGAGCTAGCATGTCCAGGTTTCTCAAAAACCAGAATATGAGGTTATTCCAAAAACCTGATCGGAAGCAGGGTACGTGGCGCATGTAAACACACTCATAATGTCACTTGAAGTCACTCAATACAATCATGATAATACTAATTTATCAGTTTTTTAATTCCAATCCCTGGTGGTTGACGCACAGCAGTTTTTCTGGGAAGGTGAAATAGCAGAGACATCAGTTTAAAAATGCTCCAGGCTGATCCATCCCAACAAAATCCAACCTCCTTACTAAATTGAAGTTTTTAAGTGACATAAAAAACCTCTCCAAGTCTGTCTGGTTTCAGGATAATCAGGTCTGCCAGTGAGAGGATTCTTTCCATAAAGCAGCTACACTGACATCCCCATAGACACCAACTTGTGGAGAGGAACATCCATATTTTCTTCTCATTTGGTTGCGTTCCCATTTAATAGGTCACCGCAATAACAAACCAATTATTTACGGTAAAAGCCTAATTTATCCACCAGATATAAATCTCTAACTGTTGTCTTGTAATTCACTGCAATGACAGGCAGACCTTTTAAATAAACACTGATGGTGACCAGAGCGAGGGAGGGCCATCGCTCTTGACGAGTGATGATCCCCTCCGCTATCTCTATGCGCTCAGAGGCCTAAACAGTTTATTACGTGTTTGCAGTCACTTCCTAGGGGTTGTTAAGCTGATGTACAGTTTGACAGAAACAGAGGGAAACCAGATCATTGGAGGAAGATTGTTTTAACCTGATAAGTAGAAATGGGTACATTAGGGAGAAAAATGGAGCAAAACACTAAAACTGTGGGATTAGTCTTGTATTCAGTTTACACAGAGAAACGCCGCATGCTGAAAAAGGCTTTTGTGTGAGAAAGTGGGCCCACCTACGGTATTATTTTGAGACGAAAAGGACCTACACAGTTGTTCACAAACTATGAACTGTAGCCATGTGCAAAACTGAAAATGTACAGCATGTTTACAAAGTAATCTCACCACAAGTTGCATTTAGTGAACAGTCAGGAGCTTTCAGTCATACATAATCTTAAAGTTTACCCAGTTGTCAAGGATCTGTGGATTTTTTTCTGAGCAAAAATAAAAAGTTGAACCTCTACAACAACAGGAGAAAGTGTAAGCCTATGTGTTTAGAGACTGCAGGTGGAAAGCAGCGAGTAGCCATTACACATCAACTGACACTTGACAATTCATTTAGAAGATCTGCGGGGCTTCAGCTGTAACTTCTTACTGTATTTCTTACACACAACCAACAACTCAATTTAAAAAATCTTAACTGACACTTTCAGCTTTAACTGTAACTGTCATACAACATTTTGCATGCAAACAATTAACATTAAGACTAATACGAGGGGTGATTGGTAAGTTTTGAGCCTGACCAAGAAAACAAGACTTGTTAATCAAAATATTTAGTACTCTGTGGGAGCAACATGTCACAATAGTTTGAGTTCAATTTGGACTCAGTGTGTGCATTAATGCCTGTACAATACCTGAGTCAAGTAAGGTAGGGGAGGTAATTCAAGCACAATGAACAGAGTCAACTGTCCATTGTTTCACTGTGGCATAAGATGGAGCATCATTTCCTAATGTGTTAACCATGTCTTCATGGATTTCCTTGGGAGCCCTTTCAGGACAGGTACTGTATCACAGCACGGTTACCAACTCGGTTCATTTTGCTTTAATGACCTACCCTACTTGACTCAGGTATTGTACAGGCATTAATGCACACGATGAGTCCAAATTGAACTCAAACTATTGTGACATGTTGCTCCCTCAGAGTACTAAACATTTTGATTAACAAGTCTTGTTTTCTTGGTCAGGCTCAAAACTTATCAATCACCCCTCGTAACTTGTTTACACAGTTTGCTCCTGACATTATTAGTCTAAGTGAGCACACCTACATTTTCTTCAGGGATTGATTGCACCTCTTCTAGTTTTATTGCTATTATTTAAATTTTCTTCGCGGCCTCGTTACATATTTCCTTCAGACACAGGCTGGATACAGAAATCTCACTCATTTGTACTTTTTTTTTTTTTACTTAACAGTAACGTGCCTTCCTCAGCTCCTGAGCCACTATGTTAATGTTGGTTAATCTGACTCTGACACATGATTGATAACCTTTCCCAAGTGTGCAGGATCCAAAGGATTAGCAGTGTTTACTTCTAGTAGCATGCTGGGTACCTCCGCCGTTAATGACTGGAATTAATAACCTGCTGACGCCTATGAGACAGCTATGTTTATGTGCAGGCAGAGACCTGACAGTCTGCCCTGGACATTGAGTAGTTGTAAAAGTGTCTGCCCTTGCCCAGAAAGGTTTGTGTTTATATGTCACTTATGATGATGGTAATATTCATTTTAGTCTAAAATGATTCAATCTAAATGTATTTTTTTTGGCCTCTAGCATTTTTGGGTCATATGTCATATGACTGAGATATTAATAAAACAGGATTAGTGCAGTGTTTACATTTCTTCCATGCTATGTATCTCTCTCTCTCTCTCTCTCTCTCTCTCTCTCTCTCTCTCTCTTTTTGCTTCTGGCTCCATCTCACTCTTTCACTCTCTCACTCATATTCACTCATTCACACACACACACTCTCACACACACTCTCTCACACACACACACAGACACTAG